>PJRA01000444.1:440992-464959 GCA_016987375.1 Brachionus koreanus | reverse complement strand
CCCATATCTAACGGTTGTGTAAAAAGAGGTGATAAACTAGGAAAAAACAAGATATAAGAAGTTTCAAATCTTGAATTGGCAGAGGGCTTGACTAAATTTTTTTGAAAATTTTCTCTTTCATTAATAAAAATTATATAAAAAACTAATGTGTGTGTTTTTTTAGTCATATGGTCCTTTTATAATTAAAAAAACTTGGTCGCGTCCCAATTGTCCATACCTGATTTTTTTTCCAGTAAATTCTTGATAAAAAATTATCAAAATTACAAATTTTTAGGCACGGGCAATTAGGGCGTCATATCGGGCGAAAATCCTGAAAGATCCTGCTTACCTCTTTTCGATTTTCATTTTAAATTTTAAATTATAAATAAATAATACAAATATTTTAAATTATACAAATAAAATGGTAATAGCTTCAACATTTTAAATTGATATTTAATCGATAGGACATTAATATAAATTTTTGAAAATAATTTAAATTTATTGAATAATAAAGAAACAAAGTAAGTAAAAAGAGAAAATAATGTCTATGTCTAACATTGATATTAATTTTTCATATATTTTTTCGTTTATTAAAAAAAACAAAACTAATTATTTTAAATTAAATGAGTTTTTGTTTTGTTTTCACAGTGCCGAGTGTTGTTCAGATAATAATAATTGGAATAATTGTCGACGATTCTACAATCTATATCCATTCACATTGCTTTCTAGATTTCAATTTTTTGTCATATTTGGCTGGGGAGGCGGCGATCCACACATGACCACATTCGACGACTTTTCGTACACGTTCAACGGACTTGGCAAATTTGTGTTCACTCGGGCCAAGGACAAGAGCTTTGAAGTTCAAGGACTTACAAGTATTTTGGCCAATGCAAACGGATCAAGTGAATTGACTGGCACACTTTTCACAAGCTTTGCTTTTAAAACTCGCCGTTCGAGAACATTCCAAATAGATCTAGTCGACGGTGACAAAGCCAGACCGTTTCTAGCATTGCACATAGACAAACAAATACAAGTCGAAAGTGACTTTTCACTTAATTTTGCTTATCAAAAAGACTTTAAGTGTGTCGACAATTCGGAAGAGGACTGCACGACAATAATTCAGAACGAAAATGGTACACAATTTTTGTTTGACAATGGTCTCAGTCTTAGCTTTTCGGTGACCAAAGTTTCCGTGTCGGCAGTAGAAACACGCTCCTGGATCACTTGCTCAGTTAATTTTATACCAACTGGAAAATTTAATTACCAAGATCAATTGGAAGGTTTGATGGGAAATTGGAATGGAGACAAAAACGATGACATCATAGGCAGAGATGGTCAAAAGCCGTCTGAATTAAAGGATAGATTTATATACGACATTGGTATCACTTGGCAAGTAACAGCCGATGAGGATCTTTTCACTAATAAGACTGTTAGTCGAACTATTGGTCGCATACGCGGCTCAAGGCAACCAAACTATAGACCGCTATTTTTGGACGATCTTGTAATCGATCCAGAAGTGAATAGATCTTGCAATGCCAATATTCAATGCATATTTGATGCAACTGCTAGTGGCATTCCAGACGTAGGCCAACGAACACTTACTGGCATAACTAATGTCGAAACAGCAATTGCTGAGACTAGTCGATCACCGCCATCAATTGTATTCGGATCGAATAGAACCGAAATAACTTGGTATACAGATCAGACAATTACTCTAACAGCAGGTGTATTAGATACTGATTCGTACAATTTAGTTTTTGATATAGAAAATATAACTGAGCAAAGTAGAGATTTGGGAACCGGTCTCAATAGAACAGTTAGTATTCAATTTAAGTCAATAGATGGCCAATTGCCTAAAATTGGATTGATTGCCAGTGACGAGACTAATTTAAATTCTTCTGTTTATTTTAGTGAATTTTACATTTGCAAATGTCAATCGCTAAGCAAAGATAACAAGTGTAGATTTGATTTAGTGCAGGAAGCAATTGAGACAACTGGAGTTTTTGTGGCATGTGAGTGCGACAATTTTCATGAAGGAGAATATTGCGATAGAATAAGAAATGAATGTTTGACCGGCAATGTATGTGATAAAGTAGGAAGTTTTAATCAAACATGTGAACCATTGTCAGTTGTGGAACAAAAATCAACAGGCAGGGGATATAAGTGCATTGGGCCATGTCCTAATGGATATGAAAGCGATGAATTTGGTGCTTGTAAGGACATTTTTGAATGTGCGCAAAGTCCGCCTGTGTGCAAAGATGGATCAACATGTTTGGAAAAAGTTGGCTCTTTCGAGTGTGTATGCCCCACTGGGTACCGATATGTGAACGAGCAATGCGAGCTAATCGACTTATGTCTTACAACACAGAACAATTGTGTTCAAATATGTAGTCCAATAGCAAATGGTGTCCAATGTTCATGTCATCCTGGCTTTGCTTACGATCCAGCAGCCAATACTTGCACAGGTACCTTTCAAAAATGCTAAGAAAAAATTGAAAAAAAAAATTTTTCATTTTTATAATTATTTATTAAGTTAATAATGTTGCTGGTTGTGATACTTTTGGTTGTAGTAATTTATGCAGTTCTATTAATGGTCAACCACAATGCTTTTGTCCCAAAGGATTCAAACTAGATACAGATAATAAAACTTGCATAGGTAACATTTTCAAATTTTCAATTCAATTTTCAAAGTCTAATTTAATTTGTACTTTTAAAGATGTAGATGAGTGTCTGGATAGTAGTAATTGTCCATCAGGTGCCACTTGTAAAAACACAGATGGATCGTTTGAGTGTGAATGTGAAACAGGAACTAAACTCGATTTGGATACTTTCCGGTGTATACGTATGTTGATATATTTTTTGTCTTATAATTTTTAATTTTTCAACAAAAAAAAATCTTTAAATTAATTTTAAATAAAAAATTTTTTTTTTCAGAATGTCCACTAGGAAGCTATGGAAAAAATTGTGAACAAACATGCAATTGCATTACTGACAATAGTTTAAGATGCGATCCAAAATTGGGCTGCGTTTGTTCAGCAGGCTTCGAAGGAGTTGACTGCTCAACTGAAATAAACGCTTGTGAAGGTAAGCTAGATTGATTATTGAGTGTCTATTTGTCAAATATTTTCTACAAAATTTTATGCAACTATTCATTTTGATAATCAAACAATTTGAAAAATAAAATTTTAATTTTGTTGAAAATAGAAAAATATGAAAATTTAAAATTTTTTACATTTGCCTTGATTTTTTTGTTTTTTTGTTGAGTCAATTTATTTATGATGACACAATTTTATTTATAGGTATTACTAATACAACAATACAAACATGTGTAAGCCGATTTGGAGAGAGAGTTTTAATCTGCGCTGCTGGATACATTCTGCAAGGCATAGATTGCGTAAAAATAGATTATTGTGAGCAAAATCCATGTAATCAAGAGTCAAAATGTACCTCTTTGGAATTAAATTTTACATGCACATGCAATGAAGGATTTACCTACAATTACATCACAACCACCTGTGATGACATTGCTGAATGTGATACGACTACATGTCCTGAAAATTCTGATTGCAAAGAACTGCCTGGTTCATATGAATGTGAATGTAGATCGGGTTTCGAAGACATAAACAATGACAACAAATCGCCACAGTGTCAAAATATAGATGAATGTGCACGAAATTTGTCAAACTGTGCCGAAAACCGAAAATGCGTCGATAATCAAGGAGACTATGATTGTATCTGTGTGGATGGCTATGAAGAAATAAATCAACAATGTGTTCTAAAAACAAGCACTTCATCCACTGGCACCACAACGACAACCACTTCATCCACTGGCACCACAACGACAACCTCTTCATCCACTGGCACCACAACGACAACCACTTCATCACTTACCCAGGATAACACCGGTCTAATTCTAGTGATTGTACTGCCCATATTAGGAGTTCTAATTCTAGGTATCACTGCTGGCTTATTTTGTTTTTTCAAAATGTAAGATAAAACAATCAGAAACAAAAAAATAAGTTTAAAAATTAAATTTCTTAATTGTAGGAGGTCTTCATCAAAATTGCCAGTGAAAAAAAATGTTCCATTATCAAGTAGTGATAGACCAGGACCATCAGGCTTGTACCAGAGAAGCATGTTTGAAAAAAAAGACATTGACACGGTGCCAGATTTGATAAATTTTGACGAAAATGGACCACAAGTTGACCAAGAGGAGTTTGAAGACGGCAGCTCGGGTAGTCACTCGACCTATCGTCCCAGTTACTTGTTTGACAAGACACAAAATAACGAAGATGTATTCAAAACGTTGGAAGACAATGCCAGATCGAGTCAGAAGAAGACTATCGGACGACCACAATCCCTGTTCACTGGCTCGTCGTTTAGCGTGCCCACTGCCTATCATGAGACTACTACGCCATACGGTGACTTTGCTGGCAATAGAGGCACTCAAGATCAAGGTCTAAGCGAAAACGACATTAAGTATTTTATGAATGATGAGGACACGTTCGATGCTTTCGATAATGACGACGATCTAGACGAAATTATCGAAGCTTTCAATCCCAATGTAAAAGTAACAAATTTGATATTTAAAAAATTTTATTTTTTTATTTTTTCATTAATAATTAATTTATTTTTTTTATCTAATTTAAGATACCGAGACCAAAAATTCAATTAAACCCGTTGAAAATTTTCAAGTTTGGAAATAAGAATGCCGAATCAGAGAATTAGTTACATTTATTTATTTTATTTTTTATCCTATTGTAATTTTGAAAAATCGAAGTGATAAAAAAAATTTTTCTATTAAATTTTATTGTTTTTTTTTTCATTTAGCTTTAAACTATAAAAATAAATTTATATTTTTTTATTTTATTTTGTTTTATTTTATTTGATAAAATTAGGTCAATAAAAAACTTTTATATGGTGTCAACGACACGGCCATTTTATTACTGAATTTGAATTCTGGGATAAAAATTATCCAGATAGTGTGTTGTATGAATGGAGTGGGCTGTAGGCGCTCTTGATCAATTCTAGCCTGAAATAGGAGGGATTAGAAAGAATGTAGACGAAATTTTTGTGGAGGTATTTGAGGGTGCTGATTACGAATATGAACTTTGTTTGGGAAGAGATAGTGAGGGAAGGCATGGGGGACAATTCAAAGAGAAATCTATCTAAATGTTGACGTTTTCCACGAAATTTTTTTTAAAAAATTGAATGAGGAAAATATGCAAACTGTAAGTGATCATACCAACATGGTCCCATTATAAGAGAGCCAACTTATTTGAGATAGAACAATATCATCAGATAAGTCTCATACAAAAATACAAAAAAAGAGAGTCAGCAAGACCGAAGCCGCTAGGACCTGTATAAAATATGCAAGATTTTAGTTAAGTATAAATATAAACAGAGTAAAATGAATAGATAGTCTTATTGTGATTTTGAAAAATCAAAACAGTGAATAAACATTTTATTTTTAATTTTTTTTTTTGATTTTTTTTATTTAGCTTTAAAGTTTAAACCAGAGTTGTTTATAAGTCCAAAATTAAAGTCCAAGTCTTGAAAATAAAAGTTCAAGTCCGGACTTATAAATTTCTTAAATCCTCGTATCTTTTTAATGAATTTTAGAAATAAATATATCTTTTTTGATTTATGTAGATTTTAAAATTTTCTTTAAAAATAACTTAATAAAATTGTTATAGTTTTTATTATAAAATAATTTCAAATTAAAAAAACGTGAAAAAATGCTTGGTGCTTCTAGTGGTAATATTTATGCAAATAAATTTTTAAACTAGGAAAATTGTTAGCGGTTTGATATAATTGTCTCACTGCGCTCAAGTGAGCCGAGCAAAATTATCATAAACCATTTTCATCAATTATTGGATGCTAGAAAAATAATTACACAGCCATAAAGTTGTCTATTTATTTTTGGTAAAATGGTTTATAGTTTCTTTCACCGAGAATATTAGGTGAGGACATGAACTTTTTTCTTAAACCCAAGTTGTTTCTCATGATCATTATTTTTTTTTAAATTTCAGTATAGTTTTTCCGAAAATAGATTATATCACATCAGATATTGTAATTGGTCGAATATTGTTTATGTCATTTATTGGTTTTTTATTA
This sequence comes from Brachionus koreanus, assembly GCA_016987375.1. NCBI lineage: Eukaryota > Metazoa > Rotifera > Eurotatoria > Ploima > Brachionidae > Brachionus > Brachionus koreanus. The sequence goes on along the minus strand of PJRA01000444.1, from coordinate 458,863 downwards.
TCTTTGATGATTTGGACAATTTTTCCAATATTGAAAAGAACAATATTAAAAATAAATTTTCTAAGATACACAATTTTTTATTTAAACAAAATAATTAAAAAAAAAATTTGAATACAAAATTTCTTCTAAACTAACGACAAAAATACAATTTTATGCACAATTATGAGTAAAAATATGAAAAAATGAATTGATTAATTAGCATTTCTAGAAGATCGTCTCAGCTCTCGTGTAGAATTGCTGCTTGCTCGATTAGAGTCCCCATCGACTATCAATTTAGAGCTATCATTAGTTTTTGCAGATCTAGAACGAAGGCTTCTTCGTTCGGGAGTAGTCTTCTTTGATTTAGCATCTCTGGCAATTTTACTAGGCGGCTCTTCGTCCTGACTAGTAGTTTGACTTTTAGATCTAGAATTTCTTGTTACTCGTTTGAGCGAGCCGATTGGTCTAGAGTCGACTTTTAATTTTTTGCTTCGTTTATTTTCCTGCTCGCTGTCATTAGCCGAAAATTCTGTTTCGACTAGAATATTTGACGACAGTCTAGACTGATCGGCTTTGGATAAAACCGATTCGTCAAGTTTGTCAATAACAACTTTGGCTTCTTTTAAATTGTGATTAGACAGCACAGATTCATTTGCCGATACACGCGTGATTCGAGGCGAAGAGCGACGTGATACCTGAGTTCGATCGCAAATTGTTTTGTTTGTTTCATTCAAAGTTCGAGTCAAAGTTTTGTTTGTTTTCGATGTTTTTTTGATTATTTTGGGAAATTCGTGATCAATTATTTCACTAGATAGACTATCGTTTTGGATAGTCTTTTCCGCATCTTGTTCTCTAGCTGGTTCGGCTTGTTTGCTCTGGTCTAGCAGCTGCTGATGCTCGGGTTTTTTACACAACAAGCCAAGCACGTTTTCCTCAAATTTCTTAGCCATTTTTTTGATCAATTTGTCTTCTATGTGCTCGTAAACCTCTTGGCTCAATTGATGAATATTTTTCAAAGACAAATAATCTGCCTCGGTCAAATCAGCCATTTGAAGAACTTTCAAGTACGTCTTGCATTTATAAGAATTGTCGTCTTTGAGCATTTCGTAACAAATCAATTTAACCACTTCTTCGTGACACATATTTGTCTTTAAAACAAACAAACAAAAATTAAATTTTTCTCTCAAAATTTATTTTGCAAAAATTAACTAGATTAAAAAAAATGAATTTGAATAAAACAAAATTTTTAATTGTATTTTATTAGTTAATAGCTAAAAAAAATAAAAAAATTGGGCAGCATCTAGTAGACTAAAAATTATCACATACAAGGGACTAAATAGACCAATTATCGACTATGTTCCTTTTGCTCCATTAGTCATGTCCAAGAACAATCAAAATCTATTAGAAGGTATACAGCGAAAAGCCGTTAAGTGCTTTTTCAACAAATCTAGAAATAAATATTATAAGTTAGCGAGTCTTGAACCAGTTTTGAAACGTTAGTGTCATGAAACAAAACATATATGAAGATGATCTATGCAAAACAAAAGCTAGACTGACAATTTTGGGTATAATCAAAAACAGTAAAAAGTCCAAAGTACAAACAAGTGTATAGCAGATATTTCAAACTTGATCCAATTTTGGACAAATAAAACAGTAAAAAATTCGGAACAAATAAAAATGTAGTTGTAAGCAAGCATTCAATCTGAATCTGAAGATTAACAAAAACACTTTGTTTTCAATATAACTTTTGAATTCTCTTTAAGTTTCTAAAAGTTTCTTGCTTGTTCTTAAAGTAATTCAATAAATTCATCAAAAAGAGTGATCAGTCTAGTACACAAACTTTTATACTTGAAGAAACACATTGAGACAACAATTAAGCAATTAACAAAAACGAGGCGCCAGCAAGAGAACACTGCTGCTTCAACTTTTAGCTTGTGTCTAAGACAAATAAATAAGATTAAGATGAGCCAAATCCAAGATCGGTAAAAAAAAACAAAAACAAATGCGCAGTGTTCAAGTAACAATAGTCAGTTATGTACTTAATGTGATACGGTAGAGAAAAAAAGAGGCTTTTATTGTTCAAACAGTTGTACCAAAATAAAAATAGTTCATTTTTAATATTTTTTTCAAAATAATTGACAGTTATTTATAAAAATTATCTAAAATAAATTTTCTTTGTAATTATTTTTTTTAATAAAAATAAAATAGTTTAATATAAGAGCTGCCTTTTATTGTATAAAAATTGTAACTATTGTACTATATTAGTCAGATTATGTGTACTAAAAATTTTAACTCAAAATATTGGCAGTCATTTTATTTTTCTTTTTATAATTATTTTTTTTTATCACTTAGTTCACCGAAATAAATAAGATAAAATTTAAATGCATGTAAATAATTTTCTCAACCAATAATTTTTAATTGAACTTATTTTAAAAACAATAGATTATTCAAAATTTAGAATAGACAAGATAAGATATGATCAAATCAATAGATAAGATAATTATTGGATAAACTTTTTTGTTTTCTTTTGAATAAAAATTAAAAAAATAAAATAACAATTACATGATTTTTTTGTATCAAATTTTTTGGATTGATCAAATTGAACAATGTTTCCATAACTTTGATTAAATCAATACTGCTCAAATAGCTATCGGCTGGCGCATTAATCAAGCATTTAAGAGTTATCATGAACGATTCTTCCACACACAGTTGATTGTTGGCGCGAAAAAAAGAAAATTGAGGCAAAAATGCCGACAGGAACGATCTTAATTTAACGTCATTTTCAGTCAATGGACTGTAGTACATGATCAGCAGTTTAGAGAACAATTTGGCCGAAAGTATGTGTCCAGTCATGTACAATTTACAAAAGCCTTCGACGGCCAAAGTGTACACATCGCTTTCTTCGTGATCCAAAAGACTTGTCATCACACTCATTATTTTGCCAGTCGCTTCCATATTGTCCATGTCGTCGTCTGCACTGACCAGTCTTTTGACTGAAAAAGCCATTATGCAATTGATCATGGCTTTGAATGCTTCAATGACAATTTCTTTTTTGTCTCGTTGAATTACTTCTAGAAAGAGAGGCACATACTTTTGTGCCATTTCGAGCTTAAGAATACACGCTAGACCCAATGCACACACACTCAATGATCTTAGCTCTTCGTTAACCGAGCTTATGTTTGGTATAATCAAACTGTCGCACAAAGAGCGAATCTGCGGTGTTAGACTCTTAAGTGCTTGGTCTTCAAGCAAGCAAATGGCAATGTTCAAACAATGAAAGTCAATCTCAATCGGATCATCATCGACTCTGGCACTCTCATTTTGATTTGGCTCTGTGATTGCATTTGTGTTCGATTGTTTGGACGGAGCATCGACTAGTTTTGCTTGTAGATCGGCAATTTCGTCTTCGACTTCTTTTATTTGATTACGTATTTCGTTCAGTCGATTCATATCGACTGTTTTGTTTACATTTTTAAATTCGTTGTAAAGTTTGTCAAAGTCATCTTTAAGACTGAATCGTTTGAATTTCAATTCGGATATTTTGAATTGAATCTCTTGTGGTGAAATAGAAGTGTCATTGTTGGCGTTTTGGATTGTTTCATCCAGTGGTTTTTCACCAATTTCATTGTGTCCATTATCTTTAAGGTCCGAAATAAGCTCAACTAGATTGTTAATTCGCGTTTGCAAATTCGGATGTAGCATTTTGTATATTTGCATTAAAGTTTCATAAATTATTGCGTAGTTTTTGTTCGAAAAAAGTTTGTGACACAAAGTGTTGAGGCATTTTTTGCCATGTGCATCGCTAAAGTCCGTGTACTTGAACAATTCGACTAGTTTCTTTTGAACAAAAATCGATTCGAGCTGAAATCTATCGTCATTGTCTTTTTCTAAACGATCTCTTTCGATTTGCTCAAATGCCTCATCCACATATGAACAATATTCGGTAAGCGACGGAAGCAAACTATCCAACTGATCTTGTCCATCGCCTGTCTGTGTCGTATCACCATTCTTGGTGTCATCTAGTTGCTTGCACTTTGAGCACACCCAATGCCAGTAGAATATACTCTCCGCATCAAGTTTTTCCAATGAAATCACTTGTCTTTAAGTTAAAAAAATCATTATTATCTAATAATAGACAAGATATATCTAATAATAGACAATATATATCTAATAATAGACAAGATATATCTAATAATAGACAAGATATATCTAAGAGTAGATTAGATATATCTAAGAATAGACATGAAGAAAATTTTAAATTGCTAAATAGTGTAAAATCTAGTTGTTAAGTGTTCGAATATTGTAACAAAATTTAGATACGAGATGATAAAGTAAATAATAAAAAAATTATTAGCTAAAAAGCATACTTTTCGTTCAAATTATGTGAAAATTCTTTGCAAATTGTTTCGATTGAATTATCGGCAAACATTTTATCAAGCATAATTTCACATGTAGAACTCGAATCGACAACATCAAGAGCTTTTAACAATTTACATACATCGTTCTCTTTAAAAGCTAGCCATGAAGGAATCAACTTTTTGCTACACGCATCAACAACACTTTGATCCTGGTCTTTTAGAGCATAGTTAAGTATTAGCAAACGCTTCTCAATGCTTATAAACTTAATGAGAACTTTTTCGGACAAAATTAATATAGCCTTTCGACGAACTTGCGGATGTGGATCTTTGACCCGGTCTATTATCTCAGGCAAAGTTTGCTTGCTAAAAGCAATGTTTGACAAAGACTGAAATCTAACTTGCCAATGAGGATCATAAGCCATTAGAAAAAGAAGAGCTTTTATAACACGACATTCCCGGTCATTTGGGTCCTGTAGTCTGTAAATGGCCGAAATGGCTTGCACTTGAACTCTTGAATTTATGTCCTTGAGTCTTTCGAGCATTGCATCACACAAGCTATCGTATAGTTCTTCATCAATCGATTGATCATTGCTTATTACGCTCATTAAACGAGATAATATGTGACAGACACGATAGCGGACTGCATCGCAATTAGCTCGGTTTATTCCTATCAAATGATTGATAAGAGAGATGAGAAAATTGTTAGTTATTTCGGACTGGGTATGTTCAAGTTCCATTTGAGAGCCATCTGTATCTTTGATTGGGCTGAGTGACGCACAAAATTTGGCTATGAATTCAACACATCTGTCTATATTTGGATTTTTTTGCATTACAATAAGCATAGGTTGAATGACATTTGTAAAAGTTTCAAAAAAGTCGTCCGGGTCCGACTTAAAAACGAAAACAATTAATGTTTATTAAAGAAAATTATTTAATTTACTTCTTCGTAGAGTTTAACACATTTTTGAATAAGCTTTTGATGAGCGGCAACTCCGTCTTGACTTTCGTTTAGAATAAAACCTATAGACTTAAATAATTTCTGATCAAATACCATTTTTGAATTGAGTTCTCAAAATAAATGATGGTTATTTTTTTTTCAAAATTTAACGTCAATCATTTGTTAACGTTAGAAATTAAACACACATAGACAAAAAATATGTCTGTTTAAATTTTGTTAATTTAAATATGCATTTTAGTAAAACAAAGCTATTCAACAGTTTTGTCAAAACAAATCCATTTTGGACTTTGGTTTTATCAGATTACCGATATTCCTTAAATTGTATTTTAATTTTTTTGAGTTAATTTTTTAAAAATTTCGATCTTAAACTTTGAGGTGAATTAATAATTTTTTATAAGCAAAAGATAACTTTATTGTTCTTTTTTAGTAAAGTAATTGGATAGATGTCATGGATAATTATTATCAAACACATGGTGAAACAACTTTAAAAGCAAAAGATTGGAATATATAGCATCAACATTCTAGTCATTTGTTCGATTTTTTCAATGAGTACAAACTAACAGATACCAACGGCTTGGAAAATGACCAAGATTATGTAAGATCATGCAATTGGAACAAGAGCAAAATTAGATGTGCTCTCTAATCGAAACTGTATTATTCATATTATTATATTTACACTACTTACAAAAGCACTAGTCTCACCGCTTGGAACTAGGCTTAGAATAAAACAATATTTAATATTTATTTAATAATTATTTAAAACTTTATTAAAAATCTATTCACATCTATTTGTTAAACTAAAACTCTAACCTTTCCGTTTCTTCTAATTTTATTTACACTTTGTACATAGGCTACAGAACGGCCGTTCTCTATTTTAAAACTTAGATTAATAAAACGCTAATAAAGCACTTAACGTTTAAAGTGCTGTTAATAAAAAACCCTATTAAAACAGAACAGTAATTATTCGTGCCATCATATAATACTTATATAACATTAAGACAAGTTGAAACGAACATTTCAACTTCAAGCTTTGTTTACAAATAAACTGAATACAATAATTCTACTATATACATTTTTCTAACTCAGTAGCTCCCAGTAAGGTTGCGCTACATCTTTATTTCTTTAATTTAGAAATAAACTATCTGAAATTATAAACTTATATATTTTTTTATTCACATATTGCCAAGTTCCCTAAAACAGAGATAGAACAGGGTACAATGATTCATAAAAAATATCAAACAAAATCCGAATCAGATAATCCAGTTGACTAAAGACTATAGATAATCTTATATTTTTCAAACAATTAACAATAGCAGAATCATTTTGTCCTAGAAAAAAGCCTATGATCATATATGGCATAATTAACTGATATATATGTTTTAGTTCTGGATTCTTCTTTAGCTCATCAAGTTTACTCGTTCAATTTTTCATGATGTAATCTATGAAAATTATTAAAAAAAATCACTCAAAAAATAAAAAAAATTTTTTTTCAAGAAAAATTTTGGCAGAGCTTTTTTTTTGGGATATATATTTAAATCGTGTTTTTAGTAACATAACTTTTTTGTGAACTATATTTTTTTTTTAATATTTTTTTAAAATTAAATTTCGTTTTAAATTGAATATGGGAAAATTGAATAAAAAAATGGATATTTTAAAATTTTGTTTATCAAAGCTATTTTATATATAATTAAAAAATATTTAAAATAAAAAAAGAACAGCTAATTTTTATGAATTTAGTCTAGAACCAATTTGAATCCAACAATGATATATTCAAAATCGAGTTTGAACAGAAAAGTTCCTCTATGGCACACACTGGTTTGAACCAGAACTGCTTGTAAATGCATTATTGGCTCACATTTGAAATTAAGAGCACCTACTTTTTTGCTTAAATTGTCTTTAAGTGCTACATGCTTGATTTTATACGGAAATTTGTTTTTTCTATATTCTGTTTTGATAGTTAATTTGCAATCATTATTTTCTTTTACATTATTTAAAATAAAATTCTGGAAAAAATAATCTTTTGATATGTTCTCATTAGGTAAATTGTTGTTCAGATTTTGACTATACAAATGCAAATTTTCGGCATATCCTGTGCTGTATTGAGATATCAATTGTTCTAGAGGAGGATGTCGACATTCCAATTTTTCAATAGGAAATGCTATGACTGTTTTGTATAATAACATAACAATGCTTAGGAGATACTTCATTTTTTTTTTCTTGGAAGTTAAATTCAATCAATTTATACTATGATAAAATTTCAAATTCATGACTTGAGAAATTCATGCTTTTAAAAAAAAATGACTCTTTTGGACTCTTTTGATACTTCAATCATATTTTTATTTGAAGTTTTTTATCATTTAATTGATAATTTTTTAAATCTTGAAAATTAAATTGTTAAAAACAACTGATAAATTTATATTCCTTTCTTTTAAAGTTTTTTTTTTATTTTATTTTTAAAAGATTGCTCAATTAATTCATTTTATTTTATGATTTAAAATAAAACATCTTATTTTGAATTTTGAAAAGTTGCTCTATTTTAAATGCTTAATGATGCTAAAATATAAGATATGTTAATTTTTAGCTCATTTTTTATTTAGCTGATAGAATTTTTAAATTAAATTTTCTAAAAAATTATCACTTATTAAGACAAAAATAATGTCAATTATCAAAAATGAAACTTCTGTTTCAGTACAAATTTTTACTTGTACAGAAGAAGAAGTTTAAAAATTTTATTCAAAATAAAAAAATAAAAAAAGAACATTGAATTTTGATAATCTCTTCATTGATTCCCTTCATGAACTAAGTAAACTAATTGTAATTTGATTTGAATATTTTTGCATAATTCTCTATCAAAGTGGTCTGAAATTCTGTTCTTGATTAGTAGGGTCTCGAATAGCTGAATATTCGAATTCGATTGTGTATACATAATAATGGCTGATTGATTTAAAAGACCAGATGAGTCTGTAGTAAGAGCTGAATAGACTTTTTTGCGTCTACTTCTTTTCGTGTTCTGTTCAATTTGTAAATCTAAAGCTTTCTCCAATATTGACAAGTAAAAGTACAAATTGTGGTTAAAAAGTTTTTTTTTTTAATAGTTTATTTAAATTTGAAAATCCCTTCGCCATTACACAAAAACAAAAGAAAACAAAATTTTTAAATTTTCAAAATTTTTCAGAGATAAACCTTTTTAATTAAACCACAAACTTTTGCAACATACTGTATACAGATATTAAGAGGTAATACTATGAGAATACATAATACAATACATAGAAAAACTTTCTTGTCAATCGTAGCATGTTTCTTTATGAACAGGTCTCATAATCGAACAAGTGAATAGGTCTCATGGTGTTGTAAAATTGAAATAAATTGAAATCTTCAAGGTTGTTTTCAGACAAATTCAATGGTTATGACTGGCAGAAAGCAGTGATGGGATCGTGTTAGGATGTCACAACAAGAACTTCTAATTAATTGAATAAAAAAATAGGCTATGAATTTCAATTTGACTTGGGTCATCTCAATTAAACCACACTGTACACAGAGACTTTTCATAATAACTTTTTAAATTCTGTAAATATGCAAAGCACTTTATTTTTTCAAAATTGATAAATATCTTTAAAAATTTAAATTTTTTTGTAATTAGTGATTTTTCATTGTTTAATAATCAATTGAGTGAGACATTAATTAAATTTGAAACAGTTTCTTTATTAATGTAGCATGTTTGACGAAGTATGTTGCTTTATAATTTAGACTAAAATCAGTTTCTTTTATTCTTTCAAGAAAATTTAAAAAATAAAATCCTAAATTCTTAATAAGCTAACAAGGTTTATCAAAATTTTTAGAAATTTTTAATAAAATTTATGTTAAAAAGAATTTAAATTCAGAATATTTTTTTTAATAAAAAAAAATTAAAAAATTTTTATCTAGTAAAATAAAATTAAAAATAAAAATTATAAAAATTTTCTAATAATCTAAGCTAATTACACCTAGTGAAACAATTTCCATTTTCAGTTACTAAAACATATGCTATCTTTTATTTTTTTTTAAACAGTGACTAAAACATAAATAATTTTTAGAGTCAGAGAATAATGAATTATCTTTGTAATGACAAACACAGGGTACAAATAGATCCTGACTGCACTAATTGTACATGTAGCGTTTTTTTAGATGGAGCAGTTTGTATACATTTAATAGGGTGCTGTTTTTTTAGATAATATAGATTTTCCAGGTATTAAAAACAAAAAATTTTGTAGTAAATCTAGTTAAAAAAAAAAGCTGGTCCCTGGTATGAGAAAAACTGACTTGAACCCTTTTTTATTCAAATTTTTCTCTTTTTTGAAATTTTCTTTATCAATTTTTATAAGTTTTTGTAACTCTTTTGTAAAATTTTAAAAAATATTGTAATTTTTTTTTATGTTTTATTCACAAATTTTGAAAATAAAATTTTTTCTTTATGTGACGTTCTCTTTATATATGTTTTATTCAACTTCATCCCAAATTTGTCCTCAATCAGTATGTATAGCAATTTACAAGTGCTTTAATAGAACACTATTTTTTTTTAAACTAAATTTAATTAAAAGTTAAATGTAATTTTTTTGGTAAAAAAAACCAAAATTTTTATTTAAAAATTTTTTCTTTTGCAGAATATAAATTAAAAAGTTAACATTAAAAGCTTTTAAAAAATTGCTACCAAGACGCCAAAAATGTCCTGCAACAAAAAAGTAAAATAAAATAAAAACGAAAATCGTTTAATTATCTATGTCACTCAAGCGATTAAAAAGTACTCTTAGTGACGGGAAAACAAAAAATTATTACATTCAAAATGCCCTCATAAGACCAGCCTGTTAAATGCTAGCTAAAAAATCTGACTAGTTAATTAGATCAACACATACCAAGCCTGATTTGTGTTGCTTTTAAATTTAGCTTTTTTTAAACTTTGTTCCTCTATTTTTATCCAAATTAACTTAATTCTAAAAATAACGAAAAATTTTTTTCCTATTGTGCAATAAATATTTTTTGAATATAAAAAAAAATAAAATAAAAAATATAAAAAAATAAAATTTTAAATGCAATTTAGCAATTTGGGCCAACAAAATTTGCAAGAATTAGCTAGAAAAAACGTGATGAACCGGCGACGCTTTTCTCTGGGAAACTATCCGAGCCAGCAGACTGACTTTTCGGCTCAAAAATACCCCAAAGCTGACATGTTCACAGATCAGACCAATTTGCAAGAGAGCACGTTGACCAAGTACCTCATGCAGCAACAGCAACAATCTCAAAATCAAGAGAACATTTCCAACCTGTTCAATTTGTGCAATAACCAATTGATCGATTCACCGCCATATCAAACCGAGAATCAGAATTTTTTCCCACAATTTTCTGAACCGGACCTAAGTTTTTCTACTCAAGTGTCTTCAATGAACGCTACACAAAGCTCAAGTTTAGCTCAAATTCAGAATTTACAGCGACGCAGAGCTTCATACTGTGTCGGATCTAGCCAACTAAAACCAGTGATAGAGTCAAGGTCATCATCACCGGTATTCAATCAAAACTCGGCCTATCAGGACCAATTAATCCAGCAACAACAGCACATACTTGAACAAAAGTTGAATTTACTGGCCAGCTCGGCATTTTTGTCACCACCAACACCGACTAAAAAATTGTCTTATTCACATCAAAATTTAGCCCAAACCAATACCAGTTTTAGACCTAGGGCATCAAGCTTAGGAGTCATTGACTCGTCTAGTCTTGTTAAAGCAGCATCAACTGGCTTCATGCCTTTGGCCATTCAGAACAACAAGCATTTGATGGAAAATTTTGAAGAAAAATTGGCCACAACTGGAAATATATTTCAACGACGTGAAGATTGGTCAATATTGAGCAAATTGCCAGTTGCCAAACAAAATTCAATTCATGTTCGTTTGGAAGATGAAGGTCCCTTCGGCAATGATGAAACTAGATGTTTTGTTTTGTCCCATTTGAGTTCGTTGTGTATTAGAGAAATGAATTGTGTACATTGTTCGTCTAGTATGGTAATTTATGATCGTTTTCCTCTAGTTGATGGAACTTTGTTTGTTTCACCGTTCATGTACGACAAGAACAAATCAATACCAGCTATTGTTTCCAATAAACAGCAGTACTTGAACGCAGTTTGTCTAGATTGTATAATTGGTAAAAAAAATCATAATATTAAGTGTAAATATTGCAGCAAACTATGGCAATCGTTAGGAGCTTTTAGTCTACAGATTGGCAACTTGTATAAATATGACATATTTGCAGCGTTTCCGTGCTGTTTCATGCGCTTGACTTGTTCAAAATGCAGTGCCAAGATAATGGACTTTGACGCCATTGATAATGAATATTTTAGTAGCTTTTCTGAAGAGAAAGAGTGTCCTCAATGTCGGACTAAAGCGTATCATTTCATCAAACCATTAAAAGATGTGTTTTATGACTTTAAGCCCGATGACCCTGCTAATCACTTGGACCAAGAATCTTTTAAAGAATTATATTTTAATGAATAATTTTTTTTTTATATTAATTATTATTTTTGTTATTCACATAATCAATAAAATATATATGAATATTTATTTTTTTATTAAAATACTTTATAAATTAAATTGAATTTTTTCTTCGTTTATTTTCTGTAATTCAGGATTTTTTCTTAAATGCTATAATTTGAACTGTCTTGATCCATAAACGGTTAAATTTGCTACTACTTTTTAAAACTTGGTTCTTCATGCCGAATGAATTTGAAAGGAGTTATTTTTATGTGTTATTTTTAAGTGGTACCATAAAATTTGTAACTTTTTGAAATGGAAACTGAGCTAAAGGCCGAGAATTTATCAAAAAAATCTTTTATTAGTAGTAGTAGTAGTAGTTACTGCGGTATGGTGCTTTATACCAGCGCAAATATGCGCTGAGTCATTTAGGCTTTTGCAGTCCTTGTGAGTTATGCTTGAATATTTCTTTATCAATTATTGCCTTGAAACTATTTGTTGTTCTTGCTGATATTGCTTCTTTTGGCAGTTTGTTCCATAATTCAACAACCTTGTTTGTGAAAAACTGATAACGAATAATTTTAAATAATAAAATTTGAATATCCACATCAACCCTGACCTTCGATTAGTTGATTTTCTCAAAAATATTCAAAAAGGCTATTTTTAATTCTTGGAGCACTTTGACTAGAAAAATTTTTTAAATTTGGGTTAGGGAATTACGAAAAGAAACTGACTATATGATCAAGCTCTTTGTTTTAATAAGATTAATATTTAAAGTGTTTAAAACCACATGAAAATTTTTTAATTTTGGGTTAGGGAATTACGAAAAGAAACTGACTATATGATCAAGCTCTTTGTTTGAATAAGATTAATATTTAAAGAGTTTAAAACCACATGAAAATTTTTTAATTTAAAAGAGAATTTTTAAGCATTCAAAAATAAGTTTCAAATCCTTTCATCGTATATCTAAATTAATAAGATTTAGAATAAGACAAAAAAATACAAGAATTTTCAATAATGGGCAAAATTGAACAAATTCGGACAAGTTTTAAAATTGTTCAGACAGAAACATAACATTTTAGCAGGGTATAAATAGAAGTATTTTTTTGGTGTAACTAATTCATTTTACATTTTTGAAAAAAAATCATTTTCATGAATAAAATAAAAAGTAAGTAAAAAGAGAAAAGGAAAAGCAGGAACAAGTAAAAAAAAATATTAACTCTGCCTTTGACGGTTGCCAGTCTGGATGGCCATAGCCCTTAGTGAAAAAAGTAAAGTGTCTTTTTTTGGGTATGCTTGTATCCAAGGACTAAACAGGCACACATATACACACTCAAAAATTGTTAAAAAATTCAAATAGTAAAAGCTTAATATACACATTTAAGAGTAAAAAAATGAAAGGTTATATAAAATCAAGTATTAAGTCATATTAGTTCTATCACAAATAGCATATATATTTGAAAAACTGTTGATAAGACAGTTATCTTCTTGATTTAGAGTAGATTTAGATTTCATTTTATTGATAAAATGATGTTAGACCAGTACATTCTCTTCAAACAGTAATCTATTAATATATAAAGTGAATATAAAGAAAGAAAAACAATTGTTTGTTGGTTTATTGACTTTATTAAAACATTTGATGTAATTGAATTACATTAATTACTTTTGAAACTGTTCCATAATGGTTATGATCATTCATCTTTGGGCCTTCTTTCAAACTCTTTGAATTGGATCTCAGTCTAAACTTGTAACTTAAAAAGGTTGAGGTGAATGTTCAAAGACATTTTTCACTAATTCAAAGCCTCAGCCTCATCTCAAAAAGTTAAAATTTGATGAAATCACTGTAATACTTTTTAATAATTTTTATTTTGAAGTAACTTAAATTTGTATTGTCCATTGAGATAATACCACTACTTCCTTTAGTTTCTTTCAACTTTCTTGATTTCTTTGTAACTTCTAAAGAAAACCAGCAGTAACATGGAAATTAACATCATCAAAAGTAATGACTCTATGCTCTACAAGGAGTAAATAGGGAAACAAAAAAACTTAAATTCGGTGAAAAAAAATTAAAATATTTTTTTGATAAATTTTATTTCAAAGATTATAGAGTCTAAATGTTATTTTTTGATGACAGAATTTAGATATTTGATGATATAAAAAAAGGCCATCCATATTTTTTTTAAATAAAATCTAAGACTGTTTTATATGTCGACTTGAATTAAAATATTTTTAATACATTTATAAAACAATATTTAAAAATACTAAAAAATTTTGTTAGCCTTTCCTGTTATTGACGATTTGTTTGTTAACAATATCAGAGAAATAAAGAATTAAAAAAAAAAACAATAACAGTTCAAAAATAGACTGGATAATATCGATTTAAAAAAAAAGGAAAAGTCTACTATTAGTGTAAAATTTATCAGTGAAATGCAAAGTAATTATACAAGTTGACTTTAGAAAAAAAAAACTTCAAGTCCAAACTTTAATTTAAGTGACTTTAACTTGGGACTAAAAAACAAGTCAAATAATTTCATTTGATCATAAATTTCGTTTTACCGAATTCGATTGAATTCAGTCATTAGTTTGAATTTTTGCGTAATTTATTTTACAAAAAAATAGACACTATTTTTGAAGGGTCCAAAAAACCCATCTTCGGGTTTAACGTATACATTTGTTTTAGCATGGAAATAAAATTATTTTGAAATCAAAATTAATTGATTTAATTGATTAATTTTTTGATTTTAGTTTTGGTGAAAAAAAAATTTTCAAAATAGATTAAATTTGTAGAACAACAAGCAATAGAAGAACAAAAAAGGGTCGAAAAAACCCTTGTGATTTTTGGGTGTTAAATACAAATATTATTTACACCATTTGAATAAAATTAGTAATTGATAATAGTAATAAAATTTTTTTATTCATTTTAAATAAAATATTTGATCCGAATTGTGGTTAAAAAATAAAAAACAAAATTTAATCGATTATGTTTTTTAAATAGTCTTTGAATAAAACTGGCTAAAAATTTTTCAAAATTTCTAAAAAAAAATGCATAAAAAAAACTGCTAAAATTCAGTAAATACAATTTAAAATAAAAAAAAATTAAAATAGATATTTTTTGACTTAGAGACGAACCGAAGGTCGTGGAATGGAAAAAGCTCCGGGCGATTTGTGCATCATGTTTGTTGAACGACTTTTGACTAGCGGCGTTTTGGGCATATAGTTCATGGAGTCATTGGTCGATACTTCACTAAACCTCGAAGTATTTCTCATGTTTGACTGCTCAATTTTTCTTAAAAACATAAAATTTATTTCACTTGAACTAAAAAACAAAATATATTTATTCTCAATTTACTTTTTGTACGAAAGTATTGAAAAATGACCGATCAAAAATCCGATAACCATGCATATAATGAAGCCAAGTGCGACCATGCCAATCAATATTTTGCTTTCTTTACTCTTGCCAAATTTACAGTTTATTTTTTCATTCATTAATCTCTCTTGCTTCAAATATTTCTCATACGGGGGCAAGTAATCGGACATTTCTAAAATAAAAATAAAATATAAAAAATTCTAGAATGGTTTAGAATTCTAATTCTGCTACTTTTATTGCATCCATGTCCAACAAAAGGTTTTTCACATTGACACTCATAAGTCTGATTAACAGTTGCGCACTGACTATTCGATCCGCAAGGCTGCACTTTGCTAGAATTGCAGAAGATTGATTGTTCACAATGTTTACCAACTAATCCAGGCGGACAAATGCACATGCCAAAAGTGTTCTCACCACGAATAACATCAACACATGTACCACCATTCATGCACTTAATATCGCGACACTCAGAATTTTTCTTGCAAAATATAATCCTTGGGTCACATTCACATTTACCATTAACACAATATCCATCGCATGGCATATCATTGCAAGAGTTGCTCTTCTTTCTTTCACAATACTGGCCCTCATGCATCGAATCACATTCACATCTATATCCATCACCATTGGCTATACATGTAGCATTATTTTTGCACTTGTTGTACAAACATGGCAAGCTAATTTTTTCCTCGCAGTTTTTGCCCATGTAACCACTTTTACACTTGCAAAAGTATCCTCTTGCCTCAAACATGCATGTACCGCCATTCTTGCACGGATTTGTCGGTCTGCAATAATCTATCATTTCGCTGCAATTTTTTCCATAGAAGCCTTTGTCACAATTTTCACAAATGTAATCGTTTGGTCCGAGCGACCGGCATTGGCCATTTCTACATGGTTTTAAATGGTCGCATATGTCAATCTGAGTCTCGCATTTGGGACCCGTGTATCTCGGCAGACATTCACATTTGTTTCCGCCTGGTATTGGAATGCAACGTTTTGTATGAGTAAGACTGCAGCTTGTTTCTGGCCATGAACAGTAATTGAATGTGGTCTCACAATTTCGGCCTGTGTAATTTTGAGGACATAAACACTCATAGGAATTTAGCAAATCGACACATCGTGCTCCATTTTGACACGGATTAGACTCACAATCGTCTATATTAATCTCACAGTATTTTCCAGTATAGCCTCTAAGACAATTGCATCTATAGTCATTGTCTAATTCGTTAGGTATACATCTCCCATTTTGGCATTCGTTTTTCAAACATTTATCTTCCTCTTCGTCACAGTAACGTCCAGAAAATCCTGGCGGACATTTGCATATGTAACTGTTCATCACAGATACACATGTGGATCCATGGATACATTTTGAACCAATGCAGTTATCAATTGGCACTTCACAGAATTTACCGGTGTAGCCAGCAGGACAAACACAGGTAAAATTGTTTAAAGTAGAAAGACAAGAGCCACCGTTTTGACAGCGTATGCCCTCTTGACACATGTCAATCAAAATCTCACAGTCTTTGCCTCTATATCCATCGGCACATTTGCAAAAATAGTTTTTCTCTTTGGTGTGATGGTCCATTTCAATAATACACGTGGCACCATTTTGACATGGCTCTAAGTCACACAATTCTGCTTTTTCAGAGCATACTTTGCCCTTCCAACCATAATAGCACATGCACTCAAAATCACCGGTAGTTAAATTGCTGTTACAATCGCCGTTTAAGCACGGCAAGCTTGAACACGGATCTATCTCTTGTTCACAAAATGGCCCTGTGTGAGTTTCACGGCACACACACTCATCTTTGCAGTAAAGTGTTCCTTTCATATCGCATAAATTGCACATTCGCGACTCCTCACAATACTTTCCTTCGTACAAATCATCACAAACACAAGTAAACTTGTTAATGCCATCAATGCATGTTGCATTGTTTTGACACGGGTTTGCAGCACAATCGTCTATGTTACGACATTCTGGCCCGTCAAAGCCACTCGAACACTTGCACACAAATCTATCCTCTAATTCAATGCACACTGCTTTTGGATCGTACTTGTTACACTCAGAATTTAAGCACTTGTCCTCAATGACATATTCACAATTTTCACCAGTGTACATTGGAGAACATTGACACACAAAATTCTTTGGTTTTTTCATACTAGCTGCATTTATGCATACACCCTGGCCGGTCTGTTCATTACAAGGATTGTCTAATTGACGACAAGGCTCAAATTGTTTGTCACAATATTTGCCGTGAAAGCCCTCGTCACATTTGCATGTATATTCCATTAGCATTTCGTCCGAAGCTACACATGTTGAATTAGATGAACATTTGTGATAGCCTGGCACTTCACAAGCATTTATTCTACTCTCACAATATTTACCTAAAATTTTTTATATTTTTAAATAAAAATTTTAGAATTCAAATTTTTTATTTATTAACTTATTAAAGTCTGGCTAATTATTAATAAAAATTTCAAATTTAGTTAACTAAAATTTTTTAATAATTACAAACCAAATACATCATTGTGAATTTTGGAACAAAAATTTAATTTTCTAGGAATCTAAAAAACGTTCTTGAAAAAGGGTATTCTGAGAGCTTCAAAGTTTGTACAGGAGTCAGGCAAGGGTGCGTTCTCTCTCCAACACTATTCCTAATAGTGATTGATTATGTAATGAAGAAAACAACAATAAATGCCAGGGGTATACAATGG
>PJRA01000444.1:424017-440233 GCA_016987375.1 Brachionus koreanus | reverse complement strand
AAATTTTTTATATTTTTAAATAAAAATTTTAGAATTCAAATTTTTTATTTATTAACTTATTAAAGTCTGGCTAATTATTAATAAAAATTTCAAATTTAGTTAACTAAAATTTTTTAATAATTACAAACCAAATACGTCATTGTGAATTTTGGAACAAAAATTTAATTTTCTAGGAATCTAAAAAACGTTCTGCAAAATATAATGGTTTTATCACTCAAATTTAGGTCTGTGCAAAAATAACATATTTGTTTTGCACAGTTGCAGAGTTGTTGCACAAACTAAATTTATAGATCAGAACAAATTTTAGATCGCTAGAAAAAATTTCTTTTTTAATTTTTAAATTTTTTCTTTGTTCCAAAATTCACAATGCCACACAGATACTTTTTTTTTAAATGAAATTTTTTTTATTTTTTTAAAAAAAGGGTCCAAAACCCTTTCGGACTTTCTATTGTTAAAGATTAATTTCTGATACAAAATGTTAACTAACCAGTATATCCATAAGTGCACAAACATTCATATTGATCGGAATTGTGGCTTGTGTTGAATTTGTTGATACAAATTGCGTCATTTAGACACAAATTGAATTCACACGGACTGACATATTTTTGACATTGATTAATTAGACCTGGTTTGGTGCAAGAGGAGTCTCTGTGTACTGAACATTCATAGTCTTGTTCGAATAGTTCAATATTGTCCAAACTGGCCTCGGCTGGTCTAAACGAATCAACAGTTTGTTCAAACACAAACGCAAGCCGAAAATCGTCAAATGCATCTAGATCAACTCGGGCAATTTTCCAAATATTTGTCTCATTAAACTCGGCAATTGTCCTTGCCCAATCTAAAGCCTCTTTATCAAACAATTCATATTCTTTCTCAAGAATTAACTTGACTTTGAGAACACCTGAATTTTTTACTTTATAGATAAATTTAAGACTTCGTTTAGATCGATCTATTCTAGGACTTAATAAGACAGATTTTTTGTCGCCACTCTCACTTTGTAATGGTATTTTGGCATTCAAGTAACACATTGAACAAAAGTAGTCGTCATAGCTAGAAAGCTCGTTTCTTGTGTTTGGCTGCGAATCTCCAGAAACAATCCACGGATTACCAGCAATGTTTTTGTATCCACAAGTCAAATTGTTTTTCATTTGAAAGTAGCAATCACCTGGCTGTTCTTCGAAAGCATAAAAAAAAGAAAATCCTTTGTAGAGCTCTAATTGTGGCGGTTGATTAAAAAATACTACTTCTGGCACTTGTTGCGATACAAACTTAACATTTACTTGGCTTGATTTCGAAACAAATTTTGGCATTTTATCAATATCAAGCAAATCTTTAAAATACAAATGGCCACATTTTGAATCAATTAGAGTTGAATTGGCCTCATAGAAATCAACTGATACTTTTGAGCAAGGTTCTTCATTAAGCAAGTCAATAAATCTGGTGAAAATTTGAATTTTTTTTGAATAGGGAGCACGTATAACCCATCGTTGATCAGTGAGCATAGGTACATAAATCACTGGTGTTGTGTAATTGTTGTATATGTTTGTTATCAATCCACTTGGCTGGGTTAGAACACGTCTCATAATCGAATATTCAAGTCTGAACATGTCACTGAATCCGGCTGATGAATACTCAATGCGCAGCATGTTATCTTTGCTCATTACAATTTCGGCCTCTCGGTCCAGACTTTGACTAGGATTTAGATAAAAATAGTATTCACCGTTTGCCGAATAGCCGTCGTTTAGCAATTCGAATTTTAGTTGACCTTGACCTTTGGTAGTATAGTTTAGAAGTTTGACAACGACCATGTGATCTTGTGGTGCCAAAAATAGCCATGGTATTATGTTGCGTGTTATTGTGTTGGTCAAAGACAATTCCGATGTCTGTGTCACAGCAAAAACTTTTGGCTCCGCTTTGTAAGAACAACGCATATAGGGATATTTGGACAGCTTTGAATTGCTTTCTTTCATGTGCTTGAAAACAATTCGAATCCAATTTGACGAAAATAGATAGGTGGCTCTTTTGTTCAATTTAAAGTTTTCGATAAGTTCAATTTGTTCGTATAATATTTCATCTTTAGACAAAAAGAAAATTTAGTTAATTTATTAAATTAAAAAATTTTATTTAATTAATAATAAAGAAATTTTTTTTTAATCAAAAATCATTTTATTTATTTCAAAACTGTTCAATAAAAATCTAAATATTCTTGGGAATTTTTTTTTTGTTGGTAATTAAATGTCAGCAAAAAATTTTTTTTTTAGGACTAGAAGATGTATTCTTTTCTCAGTAGATTAGAAGACCCGATTAGAAGAAGATATTCTTGAATCAATACAAAGAAAAGCTTTTCCTTTAACAAATCAATAAATACACCAATTAATAGTCTTTATGAACTTGCCAGACTAGAATCTATAAAGCAGCGTTCAATGTCCCTCGTTAATAGGTATGCTAGCAAAGCAGCTATAAGTAATCAGTTAATTAAAGTAGAAACTAATAAATATTACATTACAACAGAGTTAGATAAAGGCGGAACATGTACAGCTTCCCCACGGATGACTGTATTTGGTTAACTTGAATTAATTGTTTCAAGAAAAAAAAGCTAATATTGTAATACCGTGATAAAGGAAAATTGTCATGCAGTCCCTTGTGTATTCCACACAAAACCATTCATTCATTCAATATAAATTGAATATCCTACTACTTCAATGTGTAATTGTTACCTAACTGCTTCTTCTTTTTTTCCTGAGACATCAAATATTTAAACATATGTAATGTATCCTTTAACTCTTTATTTTCTTTAAATATATATTTAATTTTTTGCTTTTTTTTTTTAATTA
The DNA here is from genome assembly GCA_016987375.1 of Brachionus koreanus. NCBI lineage: Eukaryota > Metazoa > Rotifera > Eurotatoria > Ploima > Brachionidae > Brachionus > Brachionus koreanus. Next base: position 437,399 of record PJRA01000444.1, on the reverse strand, counting down.
TTTTTATTATATTTTATTTATTAGGAAACAAATAAATAAATAAAAAAAATTTGATAATGAAATCTGGTTGAGAATAGATGCAAAATTTAAAAAGTTAAGATGAATTCGTTAAATGATGAATCACTGTTTATTAAATTTCAACAATACAAATCTCAAGACTCTTTATCAGACAATGATATTACTGAAGCTGCTGAATTGGACTTGCAAACATTTGATAGCAATAGCTGTAAGAAATTATAAATGAACTTGAAAAAGTATCTGAAATTAAAAGAAAACGACCAACTCATCGTTCCAAAGGAAAATGAATAGAAATAAAAAATTTGTAATTATTTTTAAATTTTTTTTTTTTTTTTTTAGGAGATAATTTAAACAATTATAGAGATCGATATGAAATAGGTCCCATTCAACTACAAAAAAAAGCAGCTAAATTTTTCTTTAAATTTTAATATTTACACAGTATATTTGTTTAATAAAATCATAAAAAAAATTATTTTTTTTTTTTATCTTAGAAAGCTTTGAACAAAAATTAAAAATAAAATAAAGAAAAAGTACCTTTATTGGCATCAATGATAGTAAATTCACTAATAGCAAAATCATTTTTTAGCTCGTCCACACTAAGTCTAACCATTTGATTATCGTCCAATTTAATCTCAAAAAAATACTCAACCGACTCTCGTTTAGTATTCAAATACAAATGTTTAAAGTCATTTGTTTCAAAAGTTGCTCTTTGCTCAGTCATTACTCTTTTGGGCAATGTGTAATTGAGTGTAAATTTAATTTGTCTCAAATCGTCCAAATTCACATTTATTAGTTCAATTAAAATTTCATTGTCCATAGTCGATGACAAAATTGTGTACGTTTGACCATGACAAACAAGCTTGAATGGAATGGACTTTTGACTAGTGCGTATCATGATCATGCCAGACTTGACATCTGTAAAGCAATCGCTAATCACCGGGTATATGTATCTATTGTTGTTTTTTAGCTTAATTTTAATTGGTATTATTTCAATTCTAGTTGTGTTTGCCACATTGTCTGGTATGATCTGAGCAAAGTCAACATTGATGCCCGAGTCAACTTCTGTGTACAAATATTTGTAGCTAAAATAGCCAATGTCAAATATTAATGGTTTTATCAAATGAGTTGGCCTAGTTGATCGCTTGAAATTAAGATACAAAATATTTGTCTCGGACAAAAAAGAGTTGAATGGATTGTCCATGCAGTATTGGTTATCGAATGAATCGTTGTATTTTGGATTTTGGTTGTTTATAATGAGACTGTCTGCATTTTGACATATGTTCTGACCGTTCCAGTAGCTGATGCCATTGTCTAGTTGATTGAAAGTGGTCAGCCAGTTGATGTTGTACAGTACGATTCTCCTAGTATGCTTTAGCTTGATTGTGTTGCGGCAATTTATGTTTTCGGACAAATCGTTTGAGTGAAGTGAGTCCAAGCTCGAATAGGAAATTAGGTCTTTGCTAATTCTTGTGTAATAGTTGTCACATAGTGGTTCTGTGTAGTAGAAAAATTCTATTTGAGGCTGTGTTATTTCACTTTCGGACTGTCTAAGCTCGCTGAATATGAACGTTACCAGTAGACGATTCGATAGACTTGAAAATACTTGAAAATTTTCTATGAACGAACAAATAACTGGATTTTTTTCAATTTGAGCATCGATTCGATTTGTTGTTCGGTTTAGTCTAATAATTATGTAATCTTGACAATCAATGTCTTCGGATTGTTTGCCGTTCGAGTATTTTGTTATGTTGAGCACTATGCGCGAGCCTAGTTTGGCATGAAAATCGAAGTCCATTTGAACGTTGCGCAAGTCAGAACCGGCTAGTTCAGTATCACTTGAAAAATAACCAATTTCGTTTGTGTACAAACGATACATTTCTTTATATAAAAAAAAATTTATTTTTCATATTTTCATTTCCCTACAATCAAATTGTAGCTACAATTTTCGTAGCCTACAATTTTCGTAGCCTACAATTTTTGTAGCCTACAATTTTCGTAGCCTACAATTTTCGTAGCCTACAATTTTCGTAGCCTACAATTTTCGTAGCTACAATTTTCGTAGCCTACAATTTTTGTAGCCTACAATTTTTTGAAAATTTAAAAATAAAAAAAAATTACTCTTAATAATTCTTAGATTAAATTCCATGACAAAATTATCAGGTATCGGATTTCCAGTAGGCTGATACGGCTCTCTAGCAAGCTGAACATAAATTTTTCTAAATCCTCTAAGCTCATAAATTCGATTGTCAAATTTACATGGTGTAAATTGTTTGACAAACATTTGATCAAATTGATTTAGACCATAAACCGTAATAAGAGAAGAATTTTTTTTATCATCACACAAATTTTTTGTTTTGTACTCGGTCAATTTAAAGGCAATTTTGTTTCTCGGGTCTCTGTTGTCCAATTCGAACAATAGATTCGAGTCCAACTTGGGAGATGTGATCAAAGCCGAATCCAATCTGTGATAGTATTTGTTCTCGGCCTCGGCCATTCGAATCTCTTTAACACTTCGTCTAACAGTGTCAACGGCAATCTCAATGGGCTCGTTGTTCTCGAAACAATTGATCAGCTTGAGCAGAACAAATCTAGAACCAATTAGTATGCCTTGATCGAATTGTTTCAGCGATTGTGAACTCTCAAACACTGCCTGTGTCAAGTATTCGTTTTTATTATCCAAATTATTAGTAGTTGTTATATGCATAGTAGCATGACATATTCGATCTTCATGTACCGGAAACGATACAACTCTCATTGACATCATCGATTTGATTAAATCAACATTTTTAATTCTATATATACAATCATGGTCCGAATTGTGGTAAATATTTGCCATTTTGTCCTCTAAATTAATGTCTCTTATTCGACTTATCGAGTCACATCCGCTTATTATTTGTCTTAGTCTTAGTTTAACATCAAACGGCAGCATATACTTTTTTATATTTATTACACTATTTGATTCAAGTATTTCTATATAGCTTTTTAAGCAATCTGATCTTTTTGATATAGCACATTGGCCAAAGTCCAAATGACGGCCTTCTGTTACCACTCTTAATTCAATTTGATAATTTCTATTCGAAGATAAAATATTTATTGTTTGAGTTAGAGATGCATCATCTGATCTTTCAACTAGAATTTCCTCGTACTCGCTTGACTTGATAGTTAAGCTAATTTCGTTTTTATTTGGCCTTGTGGTCCTGGTGGCAGCGGTGCTCTCTGTTGTTTCTTGTTCAATTTCTTCAGCAGTGGACTTGATTTGAACCGTGGTTGAATCCAAAATGACTTGTTGTTGACTTGTTTCGGGACTTGAGACATCCAAAATGCTCTCGGTGGTGTCAATTTCGCTCAGGGTCGGTTCAGTGTCAACGTCAAATTGCTCTGCGACAATGGCATCGGTTTGTTCTTCATTTGTGATCGGTTCAGTGCTTGTGTCGGACAGTTGCTGCTCTTTCAATTGACTTAGTCGGTACTCGGCTATGTCAGCTGGGTCCAAGTAGTCGTCAGGCAATTCGGCTATGTCCTGAGCACAAACTGCCGCTACTAATACATAGAGAAATAGAAATCTAAGCCTCATCTCTGTTTGACTAAATTTTAGCTTAAGTTAAATGACTCTATTGGCTTTGAGATTTTCATAAAGAAAAAAGCATGGTTTGTTTTATATTTAAAAAGTTACATGATTACAGTTCGAGTTGAAGGTTTTTTGAGAAAAAAATTTGAAATTTAAAAAAAAAAAATAAAATTGAATTTTAATTTTTTATTGATTTTTTTATTGTTGTTGTTGAAAAATTTGGCTAACAAAAAAAATTCGATTTTAATTGATAAAAAAATTTTGATTTAAAAAAAAAATTAAAATTTTTAAATTTTAGTTTGTTAAAAATTTGAACGAGTCCATTATTGATTCAAATGTGTCTTTGAATATTTGATCAAAAATGCTTGAAAATTGAGTGTCGTTTTTGGTCCGATTTTCATTTAGCTCCAATACTACGGTCATAATTTGAGTGCCGTTCGACACTTGTTGGCTAATCAACAGCTGATTGTAATCGGCCAAGTCGGCCGGATCCAGAAATTCATCTGGTAATTCGGTTTCTATCTGTGAATCAATCACTGCCACAAACACCAAAAAAATGAACATAAATTTTATCATTTTTTCTTTTTTTTTTTCAATTTTTAAGCTAAAAATAATTTTTTCTTATTAGCTTTTAGTCACTTCTAGAATATTTAAAATTTTATAAAAGTTCAAGGTTGTTGTTTAGCAAAATTTAAATTTTTAAAGATTGTTTAAAAATTTTATTTGATTAAAAATTGATTTAATTAAAATATTCGATTTAAAAAAAAATTAGATAAATCATATTGATTATTATTAAAAATAAATATTTTGAACGTTATCATTATCACCATCATTATTATCATCATTTTGATCGATGTCAATATACTCTTCGTTTTCTCTTAGTTTAAAAGTGGTAGTGGACAGTCTGGTGGATGGGTACAAAATCTCAGTCTCAAATGTTCCTATGAAATATGGTTTAGTTGTTGGCTCATCGGTTTCCATTTCCTGTTGCTCTTCTAAATTAGTCTCATAAATTGCTGATTCAGTTTTGAAAAAGTCAAACTCATCATTGTATACATAGCTGTCCTGGTCAGTGGTTAGAACTAGTTCTCTTCCTCTTGCTCTCGGATAATCATCGTCAAAGTCCCAAGAAATAGAATTGTCACTTAAAGTCTCTTTTGGTTTGTCTTTAAGAACTGGAAATTGATATGATGATATCAAAATACTCGAGAAAATTATTAGACTAAAAATATTTTTAAGCATTTTTTTGAAAAAAATAAAAATATTGACTAAAAATGTTTTTTGATTTTTTGATGCTTAAACATGCCGAGAATTTTTAAAATTATATAATTTTTTTTAGAGCAAATATTTGTATATTATTTTATTTTTTTTTTGTTTAAATTTAACAAAAAAAAAGTGTAAGTGTATGAAAAAACCAATTGAAAAAAATTTGTTTAAAGAATTGGTTTAAAGAACTTTTTATTTTAAAGATCATAAATTTCATATCTCGCTTGAACGAAGCCAAGATTAGGTGGTAACATCTATTTTGAATCTTATAAAGAATTCTTAGTCTGAATATAATCTGAAATAAAAATATATTTTATAGGTGTTGTAATGGACAAAAAGCAGGTCGCTACAGGTAGGTCAGACTTGAACTTTTTAAAATTTTTGAATCAAAAATAAAACAGAAATTAGATAGTTTTTTTTTTGAATCAAGCATAAACACAATTTTATTTTTAAACTGTTAATTAACACATTTATTTGTTTTTACATAAAAGTTAATAAAATATGAAAATTTTTTTAAAACAAAAAAAGCTCTTTTCCATTTCAATTACAAAATGGATAAACAATTCGCACTATATGATCATCAACATTTTATTCATAGATAGAACACTTGTTTAAATTAGAGTGAAAAGTTGTTGCTTTCGGATACTGCTTGAAAAATATTCAAGATTCCATCTCAGGATTAACCTTTATCATAAAATAAAAAAATACGCAACATGCTCAACGGAAAAATGAAGATAATATTCAAATAAGCTGGTGAAATTGTTGAATTTATTTGATTTTCATGCAAAGGAAATGACAAGAAGATTTGGAATTATTTTTTTTTTAATTCTTTAAAATCTTCCAGGATCTGATATGAATTTATCTGCATTTATTTCCTATGCCTTAATAATAGTTGCTAATCTACCCAGTCACAAAAAAAACGATGATAAATCGATGAAAATTGATAGATGAATCATTAATGAGTTAGGAACAATTTCATCTAATTTCGACGATGAAAATTAGTATATTTCATCGAAAATAATTGATGAAAACTTTCTTAATTACATCTAAATTTATTTCATTATTAAATAATATTTTTTTTATTTTTCAAGCAATTTTAGGAATAATAATAAATGAAAAATTTAAACCCAAGAGATTTTTTAAAATTTTCTATAATTCAAAATTGAGAATTTATCAACATGTTTCATTTGAAACGAACATCAATACACATTTTCTCACTAGAAGGACTTTTTAATTTTTTATTCTTTAAGTCATTTATTTTAGAATTACTTAATAGTCCTATAACTAGACTAGTAGCAGCTTGAGTAGATCTTAAATCAAAGTACATTACTCCCAATTAAATTACCTATTACAAAATAGTAAAAATTTATAAATATCGGACATAATGTGTAATTTAATTTTTTCAAGTATTAAGTATATTATGTATTTCGGCTAGAGGTATGAATTTTCTGGCTGATTTTATTGTCTTATTATTATTTTTTCTCATTATTTCTGTTTTTAAGATATTTTTTCCTTAGATGAATACAGTAATCGAGTTTTTAAAGGTATCTCTAAAAAAAAAACAAGAAAATATTAAAATTAAAATAAAAATAGACAATAATTGGTTTTCAAAATCTTTTCAAAAAGACTACCTCTTTATGATAATAAACAATTTTTTGTGATAACTAAGTCTTGATTGTGTTAATTACTGTTTGAAAAATTAAATTTTCTCATGATCAAATTATAATAACAAGAATAGATGGGATGGTCTGTTAATTGCAAAAAAAGGAAAGTCAAAATCCATACATCTATTTAGCACTAACAAATAATATATAACGATCAATTTATTTTGTGAATGAACGTTTTCTTGGCTCTAATCCAAAAAAACTCATTAACAATTCATAGGATGATTCAAGAATGAAACAAAGATGAAAAATTTTTGATTTGATGATTGGGTCAATCCTAAATGTTCTTTAAGAATAAAATGAAAATTTTTGGTTTTAATCGAAAAAAATTTTTCATGTATAAAAAATGAGATGATTCATACATGAAACATCGATGAAATCATCGTTTTTAGCTTGACTGGGTAATATTAGATCGAGTGATTAGTGCATAAGAATTTACAAGATTAATGTCACATATAAATTCCTAAAGCCATAACATAGAAAAAGTTAAAAGAAAATAGAAGATAAGAGGCAATATAAAACAGAAACTAGAACAAAAGAAGAATACTGTTGTAATAAAGTTCAGACAAGAGGTCCGCAATGCAATGCAGCTTAGTGATTTTTTTAAACAATAGCTATAATCAAGCAGTTATAGTGTCCAAAACCATTAGTAAACACATTCAAGATAAGATCAATCAAAATTCTAGCAAAAAAAAAGCATCAATGAATTAATACGAGGATGAACACGATTACAATACCATTTTCAATTCGATTCAAATTGACTTAAAAAGAACTGAGTTTAATTAGTTAGCCAATGTTGCTTTGCTTGCTGATGTAGTTGATTCTATAACAAACGAATTCAAATCAACATTTCATCCGAAAGTAAATAATTTTAAGCGTGCAATGTGTTGGTTTCATATGAGAAAAGTTGTTCATCATCAAATGAATGAAATCAAAGACAACAAAATACTATTATTAGAAGTAAAGAATCTCTTAAAATTTCATTTAGAAATAAATAAATAATAAAATAAATGGTTATTGTTTAAGTCATTTAGTTATTTTTGAGGCCAAAAATAATTAATAAATGAGTCCAAAGTAGTAATTATATATCCCATAATTAATTAATTATTGATTCCAAAATATAATTTAATAGAATAAGCCCATTTAAATTATTTAAATAAAATAAACAGTTATTTGAAATAACTACTATATGTTATGTTGAATTCTAAAAATTCTAAATTTGCGTTTCTAAAAGGTTGAATATTTTCGATTTTTGCTTAATTCAAAAACCAAAAGGCCTATGTTAAAATAAACAGAATTTAACTCTCTTGAAAAGACTGAATGATCGACTCTTTTTTTATTTAATTCTAAAAAAAAATTTAAGATGAAAATTTTAAAAAAAACCTTAATGGTTTTTCAAACGGATCATTACATGTGATAAAAAGTGGATATATTTTCGAAATTATGATAGCATCAGTCAGTGAAAAAATTTGAAAGAATGTGTGCTTCAATGAAAAAAAAAAAGGAGAAAAATTGGGCATTAATTTTTTTAATTGTCATCTTTTTCTTGCATTTTAAAGACTTTAACAAAAAAAAAATTTAATTTTTAGCAAAAATCAAAATTTAACTTTTTCATTTAATTTATTTAGAAAATTATTTTTTTTTTAATGATGAACAGGGTTAATTTAACATCAAAAACAAAACAAAAAATATAATTTAACAATAAAACTTCAATCAAATTTACATCATTACATAGTTATTTTTATCCCATTAAATTTTCACTATAACATACTTAACTAAAAAAGTACACAGACTCCATCACTTTGTTCAAGTCAAATTCTCCTTTTTTTGGCACACTCTGTAATTTTTCATTAAAAGCTACCATCAATTTTCTCATCTGTTCATCATTTTGATTCTCAATTTCCCTTTAAAAAAAAAAAAAACTTAAAAAATTCTGAACAAAAACAACTTTTTAGTGAATGTATTACTGAATGGTAAATTTGTGATTGTCAAGAAAATATTTGGACAAATTTTCCAACAAAGGTAGCGAATGCAAAGCAACAAATTGTTCACGACAAATTCTGTTCATTTGGTCAACTGAGCAAGCATGGGTCCAGAAACAATCATGCACGGATACAAAGGCAATGCCAGCTTGTTCACAGAACAGCGAAGTGAGCATCATGTGACACGAGTCCAACGAGTGTATGTAATTTGGTGGAAAGGCATTGCGCTGTTTAAGCGAGTCCGGCTTAGTTGTGCTCAATGAAGGACTACTTTTATTCGAATTTTGAATGTTGACTCGTCTAAAATAGGGCTGAGAGACGGGCAGGCCCAATGGAGTCTCCCATTTGAGTGCACAATCTCTAACTCTTGTGATCAAATAGGCGCACTCGGAAAACCAGTCTTGAATCTCTCTAGCCGATGTGAACAATTGACGTATTGACTTGAACGTCTTGTGCGCAATATATGCACTTGCTTCTCTAGCTTTGTCTTGAGGAAAATTTTTCACGTCTTCCAATTGTCTCAAAATTTGAAGCTTAGCACCATAGAATGTTACATTATATACAGTGGTCATCACTGTTTGTTTAATAGTCTTTCTGGCAATGTTTCCGGCCAAAAGCATTGCATATTCGTTTATGTTCTCTTCGGATTTGCGTTGCTCTTCGACCAGGTCAAGTACACTCGAGTAGACATCTTGGGGTCTTTCTGACGGATGAAGATTGACAGACACAGCGCCGTCTTTGTCCCGTCCGAGAGCGGCATAATGCTGCAGGCCGTTGCATGAGCCGTCCTGGTGCACTGGAAAATAGGATACATATTCTTCTGGCTTGCCACTTAGAAGCGCATTGCGTATTTCCATACAACAGGCCAGAGTCTGCCATTTTTCTTCTGATTTCTGCCACCAGAGTCGACCGTTCATGGGTCGCTCGGCCGAATCGACTATGTCATCGATTATGCTGTTGGCATAGTTGATTCTTTCTTGCAAGGTTGATTTTTTCATCAAGCCAGTCAGGTTTATTAGATGCAGTTTGAGCATGTTAAGGCCGTTGGGTCCGAGTTTTTTTCCCTCGGCGAGCAATATCAAACTGCGCGATATGTCCGAGCCCAGATGGTTGAAGTGAGGCGGTATTGGGTAGCAACGACCCCGGAAGTCTAAACTATGTGGAAACCAAATTGTCTTATCTCTGTACATGTTAGCTATGGATAGACGATAGAGCTCTGTACACCACAGACTGTGCATTTCGGCTCTTTTTTTCTTCGCCTTCTCAATCATTGTATAGAATTCTTTGTATTCTTGTTTGGACAATTTACGGCTAGTGGAAAAAAATTTTTAATAAAATAATCAAAAAAAAATTTTTTTTTTTTTTAACTTTTATTTCAAGATGTTCTTTATTCAAAATTTGTTTTTTCTATAATATTTTATTTAGAAATTAATTTTTTTTTTGGAATGAATCTTTCATAAAATCATCAAAATATGACTTGGAAGAGACCAGTTGAAAGAGAGCTGATAGCCTGATATGATAGCCTGTTTTTAAGTAATAAAATTTTAAAGTCAATAAATGATGAATAATGAAGAGTTTAAGTTAAAACCAATTTTTTCAACTAAAGATTGGACAGTTGCGTACAACTAGCAAAGACTTGATAAACGAGTTATCAGAATTTGAAAAATTGCTTATGTTCCATCTAAATAATGAAGTAGAAAATTACGTGAATCAGAATTTTGTGAACTATGAATATTTTGATGAATTCATCACATGTGTTCATTCAATTGATGCTTTGGAAATAAACTGTGACATTTGGGAGCTCGTTACTTATGGCTGCAGCCTTTGTTTAAGCAATTAAATTTTAGTTTGTTAATTTCTAGTTCAACACTAGAAAGCCCGGCTGATTTCTCATTAAAATTTCAAATAAAGTTATCAAGATAAATTAAACATTTTCTATATAATTACAGCCAAAATTTTTAGATAATAAAAACCGTTTTTTTAAATTTTATGTGGTAAAAATCAAGTTTCAATTTTCAAAAAGGGATCTAAAAAACCCCTCGTGCGTTCTACTGTTAAAATATATTAATTTTTTTTTTTTTTAGAACTTGGTATTCAAATAAAAAGAAATTGGCTGGAAAAGCAAGAAATCAAAAAGAAAAAATTCATATACAATTGAATTTTTTAGTATTTCTTAGATAACCATTAAAGACACTAAAATCAATGCTATCTAAAAAAAAAAAATGTTTAAAATTGTCACTGGCATCTTATGAGCTTTTTTTAATGAAATCTAAATTGTCAAACTAGCAAACATTATTGTCATCGGTCATGTGATTTTGATAAGTGTCAAAGATTGAAAAACAAAATGGAAGAAATAAACAAAAAAATTTGTGCAAAAATACTGCAATTTAATTTTAATAATTTTCTGATACAATTTTTTTGCACAATTACAGGCTTCTTGCACAGACACACTTACACTAGTTGTATCAGCTGATTAATTTTAAAGAGATATCTGTTAGGAAGACAGTTATTTTTTTTTTAGTTTTTTGGATAACACTGAAACTTTTTCTTATATACAACATATTTTTAAAATTTTTTTTTTTTACATCGCCTTCTAGGCGTTAACTGAAATAAATAAATATTTTAATTTGACATTTTGGTTTTTGTTTTTTTTTGTTTTAAAATTGAGACATTATTATAGAACCTTGATTATAAATGAGCGAAACTTTACTTATTTGAAATTCTTTAAAACTAAAACTTATAAAGCATATTAAAATAAAAGATAAATAAAATTAAATTTTAATTTAGCAATTTTAATTTAGCAGCTTTGACTCATACCAGATTTCTAAAATAATAAATAAAAGTACAACTGTCACCATCGAAGAGGCCGCGGCTGCTAGGTCTGGGATGCTGAAAATTAGCCATTATCTAAATTAAATTTATCAATTGGAAGAAAAGATGAGAAAAGAATCTTAAATATATCATTTAAATTCCAAAAAGGAAAAATAAAATATCTAAAAATTGTATCCTATATTTTTTATATTTATATTTTAATGTATTTTATTATATTAAAATATTTATTTTATTTAAAATATAGTTCGGCAAAGCCTTGGCCGGTTGGAATGGAAACTTAGTCCTTCCTTTCAACCACATGAAGAATAAAAAAGGAGAAAAACTTTTAGAATAAATAAACGCCAAAAATTTTTTGAAAATTATTAAAAAATTAATTTAAGTTAAAAAATAGTTTTAACTTGTTTAGTTAAATAATAACATGCATATTAATTCGCGGACGAGGCCGGCCGCCCTAAGGAACAAGTCAATTGGTGAGATGAATCTACCTTGGTCTATTTTGCTGTTATTTGAAATGTCAGTTTGTATTTGTTTATGAGTTAGTCGGCTAAATACGAATTTTTTAAATAGTTTTGTGAATCTTTTCTCTAATATTTCAATTTTAAGTGAGTTATGGATATCAGTTATTTTTGTTTTTTTTTTTTTTTTAATAAAATATGTTTGATAAGATTTAGTTTTATAGAAAATCACATAAATTGTAAAAATTTTTTAAATTTTAACTCATTTCTATCAAAGACGATCAGAACAGAATTTAAAACAGTAACCTGACATATTTTTTGTCTTATAAAAATATGTGTAAATCGCACCCATGAGCGATCTTAAATGAAAATGGTTATAGATGCTAAAAATTTTTTTTAATAAAATTTTTTTTTTCACAAATAAACAAATTATAATTGTCGTACTAAGACTTAATTTTTTTGTCTTGATTGTTATTTCAAAAATTTAATTTTTTAGCAATGTTAGAGAGAAAAACGTAAAAAGTTTACTTTGGAAATCTTGGTATATGAGGTCCTTTGTACTCTGGCTCGGGAACATCGAGCTCTTTGCTGCCATCCTGATTGAAAATGTCAATGATTAGATCCAAAATTGGCTGATTAATCTTCCATGCACAAGATGACAGAGTATTTAACGAGTCGTAGACTGGATATATGTTCTGCGGGTTAGTTGTCTCGATCAAGACTTTTTGTTCATTGGCCGACTCGCCATACAAACGCAAAAGATTGCTTTTGCTCAAAAAGTAACCGCCTTGGTTCGAGGTGTACCAAGGCATGGGCGCTGTTAGCATGGGCATTCGGTTCGAATCGAATAAGAGATTCGAGCCGAACACCTTGAACAGCAATGGATGGCATTTTACCTGCGGGTCTTTGTACACACCAGCCAAACGATATATCTTGTGAAACGCATATTCATACTTTTGGTTTTGCACTGTTCTATTCGGGTTGATTAGTTTTTTGTCTATCCGGCAAGATTTGAATAATATTTCTTCTAGTAGATACTTTCCGACCATTAGCCGGACCTGATTTGGCCACTGGTCATCAATGTTGCTCTTGAACAAATTGCTCTCTCTCATTATTCTCATCCATTCTTCACGATGGTTACTTGAATTTTCGCTTGGTGATTGCTGTTTGCTCAAGCGATAATCAATGTATTTGTCATATATGCTGCGAATCTAGTTTGCATTTTGTTTTTAGTCAATTTTTCTATTCAACTATTCTAAATTACTTTTTCTATATCATTATTTTTGACCATCAAAAACTCGTGATATTTATTTTCCAATATTGTGCCTAGTTCAAGAGCATAAAATGAAACTGTTGCCGAAAAATACTCGGAGCTTTGCGCCAATTTGCTTACTTGCTAGCAAAATTTTGAAAAAAATTATTTTAAATTTATATTATTTTAAATGTGGTAAAATTTTAATCCTAAAAAAAAATAATGGTTTGTAAATTTTATTTATTCTAAACAAGTATTGTAAAATTATAAGGCATAAACGCCATCGAAATAGTTCAAAAACGAGCTACAAAGCAAAGCTTTTCACTATTTTTAACTTAAATTATT
>PJRA01000444.1:406964-422397 GCA_016987375.1 Brachionus koreanus | reverse complement strand
ATCAAATTTTGCTCTTCTCTAATCTGATTCTCAAAATTTTTAGTAATCAACTTTTTATCAATCATTTCCCTTGGATAAACGCTCTCGTTGACCACTCCTATATCCTTTTGTCAAACAATTAGCCAACAAAAAAATTCCCAAACAAAAAAATCTACTTTTTTATGCTGTTTAAGTCGATCCAGAAGAGGATTGTCTAAACTAGTGATTGGCACATGTTTGAACTGAAAATTGGGCAGAAGCAGATTAAGCGCTTTTCCAATGTAAAACTGCTGTTCCGATGACAAATTGCACTTTGAGGCCAAATCGTCTAAACTAAACTTAAACAAAAAAAAAAGCACAAAGAATTAATAAAAAAATTTTTTTCTAATAAGTCAATTGATTACATTTGATTTTTGTATATCAAACAAAACTCTTTCTAAAACAAGTCTAAGCTCATTTAATTTTCTTTCCAAATTGTTCTTTTGCAATTGAACGCCAATCGATTGAATGACGGCTGCATACGAGCCAAGATTTGGTTTGAGCTGTTTTTTTGGCTCTGTCGAAGTTCTCATTGTTCTAAACAAACTAGTTATCTGATTAGTTCGTCCATGCTTTGCCAATTCGAACATAACACGATTGAACACTTCAACATCGGTTACAAATTCGTGTTCAGCATTTGAATCATTCTCAATTAAGCTGTTCAAATGGCGGATGGCTTTTTCAAGCATGCCTGAACTACAACAAACATCGACAAATGATTTTAATTGAGAATTGAATTTTTTGTGCTTTAGATCAAATTCAAGTTGTTTATAAGTGATCTTGTCTCTTTGGCTAAGTTGATTTGAGATTAAAAGCTCGAACGATTTGTTCAAGCTTTCCATTTGAAGTTTGGCCTTGTGAATGAGCTCAGTAGCACCAGCAGAGGGCTCAGTGTTGACTTGTGGTTTGTCTGCTTGGGTCTGTAAGTCCTCAATTTGAGCGCTCATGTCCTTTAGCTCAATGGTTTGCGATGAGGTTTTGTTTGCTTGTTTTAAATTGCTGCATAGACGCTTTTTGTCCGAATTTGATTTTGATTCATTTAGATACATGGTCTTGAGAATTCGAAGCAGGTCTTTGTGAGCACGCGCTGTCTCGTCCTGGTGTTTGAGCACCGGATAATTGTTATTTACATTTAGTTTGTAATTAATATTTTTGACCGACATGCGGTTTAGTTTGTTGCCCAGGGTTCGCAGCAGGCCTTGGCTTCGAAGCATTTTATCTGAAAAAAAATCGACCAGTTTTAGTTTATTTTGTTTTTCAAAGAGTGCATGAGTTTTTGAGCATATTTTTTTTTTTCAGATTTTAAAAGAAATTTTTTTTATACAGAAATATTTCAAATCGAGCAACTTGAACTAAAGTTGGCTTTATTTTACCAATTTATTTTCTTTTCTAGAAGTAGACATCAGTTTTTGTCTTGTTGGCAAATAATGATATTCTAGTGAAAATTTAATATTGGCTGCATCGAAATTTGTTAGAACAAAATTTAATTAGAAAAAATTTAGAAAAAATTTAGAAAAAAATAAAAAAAATAAAGTGTCTTTTATTTAAGTTTTTATTTAAAAATAAAATAAATTGAAGAACAATTAATCTTTAAAAAAAATTAAAACATTCTTTAGCTATTTCTGAAGTATTTTTTTATTTTATCAACTTAAATTTCAAGAGTAAAAGCTTTTCTTTATTTGTGACAATTTAAGTAAAAAAAAACTAAAATAAGAAAAAATATTTACATTTTAGGAGCTAAAATCGTTACATGACAAGAAGTTGCTGAGTCAAAGTAATGAATCATTTTACAAGCAGTAATTGGAGGTAGCTAATGAATATCAAGTCGATGGTTCATTAGCTAGCAAATTAATATCAAAGCTGATTGGAAATGGACACAAATGTGAAAATTTGGGTCTATTAGACTCAATCAAATTTATTTTCAATTGTCTCAATGATAGAGAAGTCTCAAATTATCAGCAAAACATTACTATATTAAGACACTTGTTGGACTATAATAATTAAAGTGAAAACAATATAAATATTGTAGATTTAAATGTCAAATTGAATTACTTTTATATTTATTTTATTCAATTTTGACCTATGAGGTCTATACAAGTTTTTTTGTCAATAAAAAATAATAATTATATTTTAAAGAGAAAACGATTTAAAATATCAATTAATCTGATAATATTCAATAAAAATTTCCAATTTTATCTTTCTTGCTTCTTTTATCAAATATCAATGTAGCATTATCCCTTAAATCCATTTTCAAGTTTAAAAAAATGTCCTCAATCGAAGAAATCCCCAATAACATTTCTCAAGATCAGTTTTTTGAACCTAATTCAAAGAGAAAAAATAGACGAAATGTAAAACTTATTTGCCTTTTTGTAGTTGTCTTTCTTTTGAGAATATGAAGGAAATAGCTGGACTATAAAAAGAGCGACCGAAACATTGCAAACAGATGTAATATGGCCAATCATCAATGGACAAAATATACATAAAATTGACCCCTATTTGAAAAGCAACGAAGCAGTCATGATAGAAATGACTAAAGAGAATCATAAGCAGCGTGATTAAGGTTAACGTAAAGCATACTCAGTTATTAGAGAATCAGCAAGAAGAAAGATTAAAGTGGATGAGTCATAGTGTTTTGCAAAATTTTCATATCAAGATTTAAATATGATCAGAAAATCAGACAAGACTGAAATTTTACCAACTTATAACTTATCATGATTGTATTTTTTTAAGTATGGTTCTGGATTAGTGCATTGCTTTGGCACTCTAACCCTTTAGGCGCACCTGGTACCCTTATTGATACTAGCTCTAATATTTATATCACTTCGATTCGGATGAACTCTTCTTAATTAATTTCACTAAGCCTTAAACTCTTTGGTACCACATTTTTCAAAAATTCAACTGGTTGATTTAATTAAAAAAGCAATAAAATAAAATGGTAAAATATTTTAAAGTTCATTTCAGAAATATTTTTATGCGTTCTAAAGTAAGAAAATTGTTAATAGAAAAAACTAATGCAGTTTTGTCTTTTAAGCTTTTAATAAACAAATAAAATATACAGATAAAAAAATTTTTTTAACTTAATTTTTTTAGATAGAGCAATTTTTTTGTCCTGTCCAAAAATTTTATCCAATTGAACAAAAATAGATATTTTAAAAAAGCAAAATATTTTATTTAAAAATAAATAAATTTCCAAATTCATGTCCAAAACAGAGCCAATTTGTCCGCTTTCTTCATGAACTAAACAAATTCCCAAAACTGATAGTTCAAATTATTCAAATTGCCGCTATTTAAACATAAATTATGATTTTGCATTTGCTTTAAAAATAAAAAAAAAAGAGAAAAATTTGTTTAAAAGACAAAACTCAGAATATTCTCAAATATAATTTGAAATAAAAAATTTTTTTCTTCGAGCAAGGACTACTAGCGCCAGAAATGGATTTTGGCGAATTGGAAGAGGACACAATGGGCATGACAATTACCACTGGTAGCTGCACGCTCAAGAAAGACGACAGCAATCTGGTGGGCATTAGCATTGGCGGCGGCGCGCCATATTGTCCCTGTTTGTACATAGTTCAAATATTCGACAACACACCAGCGTATTATGAGACCTCTCTGGCAGCCGGCGACGAGATCGTCGGCATAAACAACAAATCAGTGAAAGGCAAGACCAAAGTAGAGGTGGCCAAAATGATACAGCAAGAAAAGGACCAAGTGATCATCAATTACAACAAACTGCATGCTGATCCTAAACAGGGCAAATCATTGGACATTATTCTGAAAAAAATTAAGCACAGAATGGTCGAGAACATGAGCTCGTCGACTGCTGACGCGCTTGGACTTAGTCGGGCCATTCTTTGCAATGACAGTCTTTTGAAGAAAATGGACGAACTTGAAAGAACTTCTGAATTGTACTCGAATCTAATCGAGCATACAAGACAATTGCTTAAATCTATATTCGAGCTGAGCGCCACTCATAAAGCATTCGGCGATTTGTTTGCCTCAATTGGAGCCAGAGAGCAGCATCCCAATGCTAGCGAGGCGTTTTTCAAATTTGGTCAATCGCATAGACAAATAGATAAATTTGCTCATCAATTAATGAAAACAATTAAGCCTGTAAAAAAAAATTTTGAAAAAATTTAAAATAAATTTTTTTTTTTTTTAAGATGATCAGTGATCTGAATACTTATTTGACCAAGGCTATTCCAGACACTAAATTGACTATACAAAAATATGCTGATGTTAAATTTGAATATTTGGTAAGTTTTAGAAAAAAATTTTTTTTTTTTTTTTAATGATTAAAAAAATTTTATTTTTAATAATTTTTATTAATTTTTTTTTCTAGTCTTATTGTTTAAAAGTTAAAGAAATGGACGATGAAGAGTACAGCTTTGCTTCTTTGCAAGAACCATTGTACCGAGTTGAGACAGGCAATTATGAATATAGGCTCATACTGCGCTGTAGACAATTGGCCAGGAAGAAATTTGCCAAATGCCGTCAGGACGTTCTGGTCAAATTGGAGCTGCTCGATCAAAAGCATGTACAAGATATTGTATTTCAATTGCATAGGTTTATAACAGCCATGAGCAAGTATCACACTGACTGCTATGAATCAATGAAGTCCATTGTTAACATATTTCCCATTGAAGTCGATTTGCCGGCCAATATTCTTGACTGTTGTAAGACCAACAAGGAAACAAAGTCTGGCTACGAGTTTCACGATGAGGTTAAAAGTGACACTGAAAGTGAGGATGACGAAGAGTTTAACACATTTAAATCGAACAATTTACTGCAAGAAACAATTGATGACAACTTAATTGACATTTCAACTGATTAGTTTTCTATTTATCTAAGTCAAGCATTTTAAAAATATTTTATTCTATTCTCATATGTTTTTTAGTTGGTTTATAATTTTATATGTTTGAATAAATGTTTAAAAAAAAAAAATTTTTCATTTTATTTGTTTAAAAATTAAAAAATTGAAAAAATTTCTATGACTTTGTTCATAGATGCTAGAAATTGTAAAGAACAATTATTAACTTGTAAAAGTTACGTGAAAGAATATAGGTACTTGTGGAATATGCCATGCTACGAGGTTTAAGTGATGTATGCATAAGAATGCACTAGATGATAGCATCAGCTATACAGTATTGTATAAAAGTTAAGAAAAAATTTAGACATGAGCACAGCACCAAATTCCAACAGTATTATTTCCTTGGTTTACTTTTTTAATAATACAATCTTATTTTTATATTTCTCTGAAGGATCCTTCTTTATCTTAATTCGATTTATTTATACTATTGTTGAGGTTTTACCTCGTGTTTATTTTCTACCTAAGGTTTAGGGGTTCTTTAATTAAAAGAATTGTTTGTTGTTGGGCCTTCAGGCCTAGTTTATTAAACGAAACGTGGTTATAGAAAAGAGTGGTGGCAGGTAAAGAAATATAATGGGTTGCATTTATAGTGTAATATTTTCTAGACCTTCACTTGCGTGAGGGACTAGTGAATATTACACTTTTTGTGAAGTTGTGTATGAAACCACAACACTATAATCTACTTCAATATTCATTTGAGACTGAATATTATTTGGGATTAGTTTATAACATATTTTTAAGGAATTGCACCTGTCTCAAAGAACCGTTTCTTAACTTTCTAACAATTGAAAATTAAGATTTTTTAATTAATATTTTTTTAAATTAAGTAAATTTCAATACATGTTTGAATTTTCTAAATCTAAAACAAAAAAAAATTAATTTACATTTACATAAATTTATTTTCTTTTTATTTAAGTAAATGTTATATCAGATAGAAATAAAACCAAGGCTAACTATATAAATTTACTCGACACTTAGTCTGATGAAGCTCATATTTGTATTACTTTTGACCATGTTCATTTTTATTTCCAGACTTGTTTTTAGGTGGGTTTATATTAACTCGTCTAATTAAATCAACAATGAATTTTTCAAATAAAAATAAATCATTTTGTCTTTTGAAAAATGAAATTAGTCAAAAATAATTAAAAGTAAAATAAAATATTAAATGTCTAGTAGAAAAAATTCAATACATAATAAAGAAGCAAGCTTATTTTAACAAAGCCTTTTTCATTTCTGATGGCTCAGTTAGACCATCAAAATTTTTAAAAGTATTTTACCTTTAAATAAGATATAAGTTTTATCTTAATTTTTATATTTGCCTATTCATGTTTTATTTGACAATTAATTTTATATTTGACGATTTAATGCTATTTCTTTCTTAGGTCACAAGTCTGAAGTCAAGTCAAATCAAGTCATAACTTTGACTCTATGTGTTCTGGCAATGTAACTTAAAAAAAAAAAGCTTTTCAACTGCGAGAAAAAAGTTTCTCTGTATGCTTTCATCACATCTATATTTCTCAAGTCTGAATTAAAATCTAAAAGTCTAGTTCCAAATATCAGTTAAAAAAATTTTTTTGTCAAATTTTTCTGAAACTGAAATTTATTTCGTTCCCTCGTATAATTTAATTTAATTTATTTATTTTATTTTTCATTAAGGGCCGAAAGCCCAAAATTTAAAAATAAAAAAAAAGAAAATTGATTATTTTTTAAAAAAAAAAATTTTTTCTATTAATTTTTGCCTAATAATTAGACTACAGCTTTGATTCTCAATTAATTGAAATTCTAAAAGAGGACATTGAAATGATTATTATCAGTTTTTCATCATATTTGACAAAAAATTCACTACCTTTTACAAAATTTGTTATTCTGAGTTATCACTTGGTCAACACGAGCCTACAAGTATAAATGAGAACTCTATAATTAGAACTACAGAACGTTCAATTACTTTAAAAATGCTTTAGTTTGTCAGTTTTTTTATTCAGATTATCAATACATAAAAATCTAAAACAATTTTATTAAATTTAGTTTATTTTAGTAAAAGTAAACAATTCAAAATTAAAGTCAATTCTTTTTCTTTGGGTTTACAATTGTTGTTGTGTTTGTTTGGTTGGCTTTTTTGGCCACTTGAACATGTTTTGTCTTTTTTTTGAATAGAAATCCAGCTGATAATCCACTAGTCAAAACAAACAAACCTTTAATTTTTTGTTTAATGAAAATTTCTAAAATTTTAAAATAAAAAAATTTTTATTACTTATCATCAAAAAATAAAATTTCACAATTGATATCTTCATTTTTTTGTTTTTTCTCTACCAAAAAATTATACTCAAATCTAACAAAAATTTTCTTATTTATAGCCTTAAAAAAAATCAATTACTAAACGCACCATATTTTACAAATTGATGAAAAAAATTCAAACTGTTCAACTTTTAATTGGCAATTTATTTTAATTGAAAAAAAAAATAAAATAAAATTTTAAATTTTATTAACAAAAAATAAAAACTATTTACAAAATAAGCAACATAATTGATTATTTTCTTTTTCTTCTTCGCACAGATTCATAGTCACTTTTAGATATTAGCCTGGTTAAATGCTGTAACATGCTTGCAGTTTCATTTGAATCAAATATTTTGACTAAAATTCTATTCAGTCCGTCATCAAATCCTACTATTTCTCCAAATTCTTTTTCATGTTTTCCGCATAAAATTTCAACATAGGCCCCCTTTCGATAAGTAAGTCTAGACTTGTCATTTGTTTCAGCATCTTCTTTCTTTTGTTTTTTAGCGAAGCCAGCGCCTAGTCCAAGACCCCTGGGTCTTAATTCTGGTTCCACAACTTGAAAGGAACGTTTATTTGTCAGACCAATGCCGGTTTTTTCACTCCAGCCCATTCCTCTCAGAGCTGCTTTGCCGAACAACTCTAAATCAATGGCTTCATAATTTGGATCTTCCACTTTTTCCGTATTTATATCTATCAACTTCGAATGTGCAGGTATTGCTAAATTTTCGTCCTCTTTCACTTCTTTTTTTTCTTTTAAAGCATATAGAAGAGCTTTAACAGCCTCGGCATCACCATTCTGCTCGCATTTTTCCAATTTTTTCTCCAATTCTACAATGGAGCTGTTTTCTCGATCTTTTTTGGCCTTATCCACCAAGGTCTCATTCTTGGCACAGGGAATAACCAGTGGTTTCTTTGGCTCATTCAGCTTTTTGTCCTGAAACGTGATCTTTTTCGAGTCTATCGAAGTAATTAGATCAATTTTTTCGCTCACATCGGCCTTCTTTTCATCCTGAAACGCCTGAGTTTGTACAATTTGAGATTTTTGCTTGGTCTTTGAAAAACCAAACGAAAAACTCATCTTTTTTTCCACACTCATAGAAAAATTGACTGAAAATAATTTTTTTTTTTTTTTTTGAAAAAAAAATATTTATTTCAAAATTAATTATTTCTCATAAATTAAGTATAGTTTTGAAATTTTAACTAATTGTTGCATAAATTTTGTCTTACAAAAAAAATTCCACCCAGCGGATTTGAGCCATTGTGTATTTTCAAGAATATAAGCCATATGAATCCAAATTAGCGGAATCCAACCAAATGAATTCAACCCAGACTTTTTTTTAAGTCACAGTTTAAGTCTAAGTCACAAAAATTTAAGTCAAGTCAAGTCATAACTTTGACTTAAATTTTTGTGACTTAGACTTAAACTGTGACTTAAAAACAAGTCTGATTCAGCCTTATCCATGTTGACAGTCACGTGAAATTTGAGTGTAGCGTAATTCTGGAAAAAAGACAATTTAATAAAGACAAGTTTGTTAACTCTGTCCTCCTCTATTCCTCAAGATGATAGACTTTATCGATAGACTTATTTTACTGCATTAAGCAAATCTGCTCATAATTAAGCATTTTACAGGATCTAAATTATCTATTAATTACGAACTTCACTAGACTAAACTTAACAGTCCCCTTAAATTAACTATTTCAAACATTTGTATTAAATAATCTCTAAATCTTCTAATTTCAAGTGTTGCCAAATTTAGTTCTTGCAGTCTTTTTTCATAGGATATTCTTTTGATTTCAGGCACAAGCCTTGTTGCTTGTCTTTGAACGGTTTCGATGGAGTTAATGTCTTTCTTCAAGTAAGGTTAATTTCGTACTCAAAAAGAGGGCTGACAAAAACTTTTAGAGTCTTGATAAAAAAAGTTAAAAATTTATTAGATTTAGTTTTAAACATAAACAAAGTTTTAGAACTTATTTATTTTTAAATTAATAGAACAAAAAAAATGGAAAAAATAATTTCATTTTAATTACAATCTAATATTTGGATTATCTTTAGATAAATTTTCATATGGTACAAAAATATTACGATAAAAAATTTTTTAAGTTGAACAGCTCCAATCAGACAAATGGTTGGACGGCAAATGCAAATTTATGTTCTTCAATAACAATGCAGCCGAAAAATGTATTAACAACTTACCAATGACTCACACTAGCGTTGAAAAAGATCTTGGAATCTATTTAACAGATGACTTGAAATGGACTCACCAAGCGCAAGCAAATAAAGCAAACGGAGTTTTAGCTCAGCTCAAGCAAAGTAGTCCGTCTATGCCTTTAAACAGCTCTATGCAACATTTGTTTGGCTGAATCTAGACTATGCATAAGAGACTAAAAGATTGTGAAATAAGTCCAAAGATGAGCTACGAAGTTAGTATTTAATTTAAATAATCTATGTTATGATAAAAGACTAAAGAAGTTGGAATTGAAACAATTATTTCACAAAAAAATGTTGCAAAATATTCTAATTTAATTTTGTAAATAACTTGACATACAAAAAAAGATGAAACTTTATTCCAAATACTTGAAAATAACATTAAATATAAGAAGAAAAAAAAATTAAAAATTAAAATTAAAATGAAAATGTTTTGTGTGAAAATTAAAATTTTTTTAATAAACTAAGAGTGCTTGCTAAATAATCTAGAGATAAATATAATTCATTCGTGAATTCTTTTTACTTATTTTTTTAAACCATTGTCTGTATCGGAAAAATTAAATAATTCAACTTTAAAATTGAAATTTTATTAAAAATTTAAAAAACAGAATTAAAATGAATTATTCGGAAAAAAAATTCATTTAGAATAATACAAAAATAGTAATAAAGAGTAATAATAATTGATGAATGCTAGCTTGAATAGCAGAATTATTATCATTAGAGATAGAAAGATCAGAAAACTTAACACATAGGTCTGTATCACAACATGTTTTTCTATTTATAGTAGAAATAGAATTGTTTGCCGAACTGTTAAAATTACTGAGTAGAAAATTTTTTAAGGTATCAGTTGTTTGGTTACACAAATTCGATTGTACACAATTTGCCCATATTACATTAGCTCCATTTAAGTTAAAATTAAAACCCTTTTTGAAAAAAAAAATAAAATAAAAAATTGAATATTTTAATAAAAAATATTTACGCCGCATTCTTCTCCAGATTGACATGAAACATTTGAATTTGCTTGGAATGAATCTATTGTGCAATTTGAGCACTCATAACAGCTTAAAGTCTGAACTTGGCATTTTATAAGCAAAACTTGAATTAAAAATTTTTTTTAGAACAAAAATAAAGTCTTATTGAATTCAATTTTTACCTGCAAACACTACAAGAAAGGCTTGAACTAATATTTTTTGATTCATACTTGGCAATTTAGATAAATTTTTAGCTTTAACTGACTGTTTTTAAAGCTCATATTTATATGAAAATCTATAAATGAAATTAATGGAAAATCAAAAATATTTTGAATCACTATTACGAAATTCTCAATTATCATGTCTTTCTTAAAAGGTAAATCTTGAAATTGAAAAAAATAAATTTTTTTAATTTCAAAATATTTGTAATTGATGAAAGATTTTTAATTTTGGAAAAAATTTCATGAATTTGCTCACATAGAACCTAATGTATAAGTTAAATAATAAAAAAATTTATAAAGTTTATTCTTCTTTTAATTATTCGTTCAATTTCTAGGGGCTTATTTGTGTTTTAGTTAAAATCTTTATCTATTCATTTGTTCAATTAATGTAAATTATTGCAATGTAATATTTGATTTCTCTCAAGCGAAAACAAAATTATTCAGCGCACCGAAATTAAAAAAAAAGTTTTTTTAATAGCGCATTGTCAAAATTATTTACCATTTAGTTTGACTAAAGCATCAATAAAAGCATTAAACAAAATATTTTTAAATTAAAATTTTAAATTTTAATCTTCATCTATAATATATTTTATTAATTTTAAATTAAATTTTAAGTATTACCAAGTTATTATTAAATATAAAAATTATAACTTTTCTAAAGAATTTTCAGCTTTTTTAGATCGACCACGTTCATGCTTATTAACAAATTCTGTCTTGTTTTCAAGCTCTTCAGTGCCAATAAAGAGCATACCCCTTGTTTTTGAGATTTATTTGCAACTAAAAGTTTTTAAATATGAACTCAAAAAATATTCGCTATCATTAACAAATTTCAATTCGAACGGCTTTTTCATTAAAAAAATTCTGATTTAGAATATTTTTACCATGCATTTTGAACTAGGTAGTGTTTATAGTTGGGGATTGTGCAACTTTTTTGGTGAATATTTTTCAAAAATTTTTATATATTCGAAAAATTTTATTAATTAAAAGTTTAAAATAGTTTAAAAGCTTTAAATAGTTTTAAATCTGCACCGATATTTTCGAGTTTTGTCAATTCTTTTTTTATGGTTTCATTTTTTACTTAAGTTTTTTTACTCAAGTTTTTCTTGATCTCGCATCTCACAATTCTACATTATGCATAAAATAATCTACTGCTGATTTTTAATTTTAAATTTTGTTTTTGCTTGAGCGAATTCAAGAAAAAAATCAAATACAATAATAATGTTTGATATTTTTTCTGGGTCTAAATTTGTTCATTTTATGCTAAAAAGTAAAATTTTGATAGATTGAATAGATTACGTTTATTTTTTATTTTATTTAAAAAAAAAATAAAATAAAAAGTCTTTAGCTTACCTTTTGCAACTTTTACCTGCTATTTGACGGTTTTGTCTTGAAAATAAAAAAATCAAAAAAAATTAACAAACAGTATTTGAATCTTTAAACTAACGTTTAACTTATCTCAAGTATGCAAGAGTGTTTTATGTTAATAAATCATATTTAATAGACAAATGATAAAAAATTTGAAAAAAACGAAACATAGTTATGAACATATTACTGTGTAATGGTAACGTGCAAAAAAGAAGTATGGTGAAAGCGAAAATGTTGGTAGATACAAACAATGAAAAGTCTACTATAGTGGGTCTAAATTAGTTATCCTGCTTTGTCAATTTAGTTAAACTAAGTTGATCGTAGAATATTACTATTATTATTAATATTATTATTATTATTTAAAATTTCAATTTGCATATAAAGGAAGATGTGATAAAATAAATTAAGCTTTTTTATTTATTTTAAATTTAGTGCGCTGAATGAATTTTTAAATTGAATACAAAGAGGTTTTTTTTTAATTCAATGCGTTATAAGATAAGTTAAAATTTAATCAATAAAAATTAGCCTTATGTTGCTTTGAGGAACTATTAAAAATTAATTAATTTCCTCTCAAATTTAATTACTATCTTATTAGCCTGTTAGTCTACGGAATTTGACCTGGTTTTTTAGGCTAACTTCAGAGGAAATAAGTGAAGACAAAGATGGAGATTGTATAAACGTTTATTTTAAAAGTTTGTTAGATTTATCAAAATAATAAAGAAAGGTATATGAATTGCCAAATAAGTTAAAGAGAATTCAAAAATAAGTTCTAGTTGATCAAATATTCAAAACATCAACTAATAAAATCGCAAATTGTGAATAACAAAATACTGGTTCCTTTTTTAGATGTTAAACTGTCGCATTTTTCAGTGTTATGACATTATCTGCTACGATGTGCTTTGCTTTTTCAAAAATTCAAACATAATTGATTTTAAAAAAATAGCTAAATTTTTTGCACTTTTTCCAAGAGTAATGTGTCGTGTCGCTAAAGTAAAGTTCTTTATTTCGAATTTTGGGCCAAGAAAATGAGCAGTTATTTCGATATAATCGAAATTTTGAATAAACTTCCAACAGTGGGTAGTCAAAACAACACTTGAGACTTTCGCTAATGTCTTCTCAAGTTTAGTTTTTTCAGTTTCGTGACAGATTCTCAATAACTTGACAATTGTTTTCTTGCAAGGGATTTTAGAATCTGAACACAAAGCTGCAAATATTTTAATCAAATATTCATTTTCTACAATTCGTATTGCTATAAACATTAAAAATAAAAAGAGAATGTAATTTCGAGTAGATTGTAGATTTGTTTTGTACTTCTTCTTAGGCTTGAATTTTGTGTTCAACAAATGATTTTTCATGTTGAAAATTAATAAATAATGATCGTATTTTTTTCCACAACCATCAACTTGACAAATTGTGTATTCATCATCATAATTGTTGTAACGCTTGAAATCGGCTAAAAAAAATCCGACTAATCCGAAGTAGAGTCGACTCGTTTTGAAAAATTCCCCACCCTAAAAATTACCATGAATATAATAAAAAGTGTGTGTTAGTAAAATCATTTAATAAATTTATTTAAATATAAATAACAAAATACCATAAATATTATGCAACAAAAAAAGTGAATAATCAAATATCTTTTTTTAATATATTTTATTCTAACTTAAATAAATATAAAGTTTTTTCTTATATCAGTTAACTGAATTTTTTTTAGAATATAATTTTTTATTTTGAAATTGATAAATAATAACTGTCATTTACTTCCTTTTCTAAATTAGAAACAATCAATTAATTATTAAAAATGTTTTCTTATTATTCATAGTTTAATTTGCAGGTGGACTAGTTAAAACCAAATCTATAACTTTATTCATTTTAAACACGTTTGATTAATTTTTTTTTATGAATTTTTTATGAACCAAGAGGCTAAGAAGTAGACAAAATCATCAAGGAGAATTCTCAAATTATTTTACTAAATAAAAAATATAAATATTTACTGCATTATTAGAAAAATTTATTTTTAAAAATTAATAAAAAAGTAAAATTTAAAACTTAAACAAAAACGCAACGTTGACTTTTAAAAACTAGAATCATTCAAATCAAAACTAAATAGAGAAAATGCTTTAAATTTTGAATATCATATTTAATTATTTCGGTATATAAGGAATTTTCTTTGTGTAAAATTATGTAATATCAAAATTTTTCAAAAACATTTACAATTTCATTTTTCTATCAATTCTTTGTGTATATTTTCAAGAGGCAATTATAACTAGAATTAATAAGCTTAAAGCTGTTATTTTTCCACTCATTTAAACCAAATTAAAATTAAAGTAACTTCTTAAAAGAAAAGTTTATTACAGAATTTCACACAGAATATCAGCATTTTATTTTAAAATAATGTTACATAATCTTGAAATATTGTCTCAAAAGAAATTAACTATAAATCAATTTAGATCTAAAAAAATCTATCTTTTTAGATATAGATTTAATATTTACCATGTCTTTGAAAGTGAGCAAATCTTTCTCAAAAAGTATTATTTTGTCAAAAAAATAGATAAATATTTGTTAGGGATTAGCAATAATATTTCTAAAAATTTAGTTACAGATTTACTTAATTATTTTAAAATTAAATTTAAATAAAAAAAAGAAAACTATGAATTAAAGAAAATAAAATAAAATGAGAAAAAAAAAAACTAATTAAAAAAAAATATTAAGCTTTTGTTTGAATGAACATTTTTCATTCAAGTATTTGCCTTAAACGAAGCCTAAAGTTAAAACTTCAGCTTGATTTCTTTGATGAGTGACAATTATCCGAAAGCTTTGCAATTCGGTAAAAAAAAAATCACAATTTTCATCTAAATAAAAATTAATTTAAACTTGAAAAACTGTTCTACATAGTGGAGCAAAAAAAATTTAATTTACTAACATTTATTGAAAATTGCTTAAAAATAGAAAAAAAAATTTAATCCTCAAGGTTTATTCTCAGTAAAGCATTGACCAGTCTCAGCTCCCAGCATTAAACTAAAAACGCATAAAGCGTGATTTTGTTTTGTGCTTTCCGTTTATATTGTAAACGTGATATTGTATACCTTTGAAACACTTTGTCTGTGATTCAATTTAAAATAACAAAAAAACACTGAATATTTTCATGTAAATGTGTTATCTTTATTTAAAATAAATGTATGAAAAACGTGGTGATGATATAAAAAATTTTATATTTAATAAAAAAATTATTTGATATTTTTTTTTGTTCATTAATTTTTCAAGATTAGATTTTAAAGAATAGTTTTGGATATTTGATCATATTGCATAATTTGAATAGAAATCTCTTTTTATTAATTCAAGTAATTTGACAAAAATTTTGACGTTTATTAGCCAAAGTTAAGGACCTCATTACTAATCTAAGTAATCTTGAAAAATGGGTCAAGTTTTGGGTGCAAGGCTGATTGCGCCAAAAATTCAAATATTTTTTCATCAGATTCGTTGAAATAAATAAAACGAAAAAAAAATA
>PJRA01000444.1:393310-406560 GCA_016987375.1 Brachionus koreanus | reverse complement strand
AATTATTTCTCATTAATGTTTTTAAAATTTTAAATTTAAAACTAATAAAACTAAATAAAATTTAATATTTTTCCTAAATAGTAGATTATTGTAAATTTGTTTAATATGCCCAATTTGTTCCAGAAGCTTAAGAGCAATTTCGGCAGCTCCAAAAACAGTCACACGGTGACCACCGAGTCCAAAAAGCAAAATATCAGCATAGTATCGGTAAAAAATACCGAGCCGGAGCCAGACCCCAAGCCCAACACTCCAAACTACTTGCTCAGTTTGATAATAGAGAACGACCAGCCAAAGACAAGTGCAGATCCGGGTTTGTTCGACCCGGATGAGGCCGCTGATGAAGCTGAAACCTTCAATCACATCACAGTAAGTAGCCAATTCGGTTCGCGCTTAGACCTTATTTTTTTAGTTCATAGATGATCGCTCGTTCATTGTTGATGATGACGACTTGGACATGGACCCCGGTGACAAGGAGGTGGCCCAAATACACAAAATAAACGAGTTTTTCAAAGAAAACAACTGTTACACAATAAACGAGCTGCCTGAGACCGGCAGCAATCGGTCTCGGGTGAGCTCGAGAGCAAGCAGCCGAAACAGCTTGGGAAGTGAATCGGTCAAGACCAATTCTAGTGAGCCTAAAAGTGGAAGTCAAGAGGCCAAATTAAAAAAGTCCGATTTGAATAATGCCGAAAGTTATCAAACAAGTGAGGAAAGTGGAAGCAGTAGTGGTGAGCTTGCGCTTAAAAATGGGTCCAAAAATGCACTGTTAGATGCTCTGATGAAAAAATTTAATGTTTCCGAATTTGACAATTCCGATGAGAGTTCGAGCATTGGTCCGAAAAAGCGCGAGTTTAAGCAATCGAGCGAGCCAACTCGCAAACAAAGTGAAATAGAACGCAAAATAAACAAATTAGCTGAGAAAAAAATATCCGGTGATGTAATGGATTGCATAGAGGCCACTTCTTCGTTCGATAATGATCCTAAATTTATAAAAATGGTGCGTAGTACTGGAACACAAATGAGCACATCAATACGAGCTAATACAACTAGGAAAAAGCTCAAATCTTTAGTGGTAACAAGTCTACCGCAAATGTTTGAATGCAAGTACATAGGAAAAACAAAATGCAAGGGTCTATGGGGTTTGAAGAATATACGCGAGCCCGTTGATCGGTTAATACGCAATGCCAAACACAAACGCTCGCTTGATGAGCTGCCCGATGTGGAAGCGCTTGTTTCTGACAAAGGAATAAATGTGGTGCAAAGCACTACAAAGAAAAATCAGTCAAACTCTAAGCCACTCAAAAGTGGACTTTTGCCAATCAACAATATTTCCTATGCAGTCCAAGACAACATATTTGGCAAGGTGTTTTCATGTATAATTGTGCGCGAAAAAGAGAACAAAGTTATTAGCGAATGCTACTCGTTCTTGTGTTCGAAGAACGAGACCGCCAGACGCATGGCTTTGTCAATCACTTTGGCATTCAAGGAATATGCTAAGCTAATTCAAAGCAAAGAGTCTAAAATTCAGGACAAGATTAAGCTGGACTCGGCATCTGCATGCATCGAGCCTGATTCATTTGCGTAGAATGTGTGCTTTCTTTTTTCTTTTTCTAAACCTTTAACGATCAAAGACCGATTTTGCTCAATGTGAACGTAATGTACTCCGTCCAAGGAAAGAGAGAATTTTTATTGAAACCAATATTTTATTTTATTAATAAAATTAAAGCTGATTTTGAAATAGTTTTTTTATTTATTTTTGGAAAAAAAAATCTCAAATAATATTTCGTAATAATTGACGAAAATTTAAAAATAAATTTGTTCAATTAAAAAAAGAAAATAAATTTTTTTTTTTTTTTTCACAGTTTATAAAATTATTTTGATAAAAACATTTTAAAATAATAGTTTTTTTTTTTTTAAAGCTAATTTATAAATAATTCAGTTGAATAATAAACAACATTTAAACAGTGATCTGAATTAGTTCGTTTAAGTTAGTTAGCTTGAACTTTAAAACATCGGAAATCATCAAAAAAATTTATCACCAGACACTTATTTTTATTTGGGCTTAATCAAATAAAGGATAGCTGCTTATGTAGTGGCCCAACTAGCGTTGTCAACATTGACCTTTCCCTGTTTTAATTAAAAGGGTTAGAACATGGCTGCTGTGATGCAGATAAATTCTTTAAAACTTTAGTTTTCCTCCTTGACCTTGACTCACAAACCATTCATTTAATGATATTTGACAATAATATACTGTACTGAAATGAAAAAAATCACGTCAAAAGGTCGTGTGTCCTGTATAAAGGAATTTAGTATTTAAACTTTTTTTTTCATTATATATTTTTCCCAATTTCAGGATATTTTTATATTGAATCCATCTTAACCGCCATTGTGGTCAATTTTTTTGTCTTGCTTTATTTGTCGTTCCGTTTCTTTTTTAGTATATGCATAATACATTTAAAAGTGTATAGGCTAGAAGATTATGCACATATTTAAAATATTACCTGGCTTCAAAACAGCTATTAGACTTCTTGACAATTAAACCTGTTAAATTAGCTAACAAATTTAAATATTAAGTAATCAGATTTCAGTGAAAATTTTCGTATTAAAAAAAAAAATTTTTTTTTTTAACTTTTTTTCAGCGATTTTTTTATTGATTTAACAATTACCAACAAGTATCTAAGTAGAATCATTAAGTATTCCGCTGACAAAATTATGTCCCATTCCAGACAAGTATTTGTTTGAAAGGCTTCACTTTTTCTATCAACTTTGACAAAACTTCTTTTATTTCAGGTGAATATTTACTTTAATTCTATTCAATGAAAAAAAAAAAGTTGTTGAATTTTTTTATTTGACTTTTTTGTTTTTTGATGCAACTGAAAATAAAAGATCACCACGCATTTGTTTCTTAAACAAAACTGGGCCACTAGATCCAAAAAATAAGAAGTACTATTAGACAATTATTGAATACTTAGAAAAAATCAAGAAAAATATTTTCCTAATTTTACAACTAGAGTTTGTTTCGAGTTCAAATGACCGAGAGCACTTGGAACACCAATATACAAAAATAAGAATTTCCATTAAAAAGTTTTTCTTCTACCTTTGCTAAATAAAATATTGCCGAATCGGCTCAAAAATTCATCATAATAACAAACTTAAATTATGCTTTCTAATTCTTGTGCTAAAAGCCTCCAAAATTTAAGAAAAAAAAAATTATTTTTTTGTTATTCTAACTCTTGAAAATAAAAGCTAATATTGACTAGTTTTATTCAAATACTTTAACAAAATTTTGAAAAAAAAAATTTTAGACTAAATGTTTTGAAGCAATGAATTCACTGGAGAAAAAACTTTTCAAATCGGTCAAAAAAAACGACCTCAGAGCCCTAAAAGTAGTCACATATTTGTGTGATGCACATAGACTGTTAATTAACTTTAAATTATAGAGCTTGTTGGAGCGGAATAGACGAGTATCTAAAATAATAAATGGTGCTAGAGGCAAAGAAGAATTGAATGTGAATTGTCGAGAGCCCAAATTTCAAATGACTCCGTTGATGATGGCCAGTCTTCGCGGCTCAGTGGACATGGTCCGCTTTTTGGTAGAAAAAGGCGCCAATGTCAACCTAAAAGACATCAAAGGGTTTGCTCAATACATTAATATTTAGCCAAAGTCTTATTTAATCTTCTATTAGAAATTCGGCTTTACAACTAGCATGCATGAAGCAGCGGTTTCATGTGATTGATTCTCTTTTGAACAAAAAAGCCATTCAAAATGATTTGAATATCAATAGATGGAATTGTTTGATTACAGCAGTCAATTATTTCTCAGACGAAAATTCTGTCATGTTGCTTCTATTTTTACAGGTTTAAAAAAAAAAAAAAAAAAATTTTGGTAAATTTTTTTTTTTAGACTGGAGCTAAAATTGACCAAAAAGATCATAACAATATGACCTGTGTTGACCATGCAGTCCGAAAAAATAAAATAAGTACATTAAGAAAAAAAAAACAATTTTTTTTTTTAAATTTTTATCAAGATTGTGCCAGGGTTATTCTAAATTTTGAGCCTAAAATTGCTTTTCTTTCAACCAGAGCGCTAATCAACGCCGGCCTAAAGGCCAACTTTGAAATGGTTCTTTTGCTGCTTAATTTTGGAGTTAATCCGAACAAAATTGAGGAGAACAGTGGTAGTGCAGTGTTGCACGAAATTGTCCGGCTCAATGAACCCAATGAGGACAAGTTTAGACAAAGACTTAAAATAATCGAGTTTTTGAGCCTTTTCGGTGCATCGCCTGAGCTTAGAAACAGAATGAGTGAGGTAAAATCTTAATTTTTTTTAAAAAATAATTTTTGCATATAATTTAAATAAATTTTATTTAATTAATAAATTGAATGACAAAAAAAAAGAAAATAAATAAAAATACAAATTTTTTATTGAGCGTGATTTATTTAAGTTCAAATAGGCTTAATTAAAAGAGTTAGTGTTGTATGCCAAAAATTTGGTCCTTTTTTTTTTATTTTTTTTTAATTTAGGATAAAATTTAAGTTTCTCAAGAATGTTTTTTTTGTCAAAATTTTGTAGAAAATTTTATTTATTTTTGCATTCAAAAAAAAAACATATTTTTTTCCAAAATGACAAGCAAAGGTGCACAATTTTTTTTTTAAATGGATTTTAAAATAAACTAGTTTAAAATAAAGTGTTGAATTTAAGAAAAAATAAAAAAAAAATTTTTTCTCAAATTTAGACGCCTCTTCAACTAGCCGGAAACAAGGACGAAGACTTGGGCGATATTTATGCCGAAGCATTGACTACAGGCTATTCAAGAGAAAATTTATTTGCAAAATTTGTCAACACGGCAGACATGAGTGTGCTGATTCCGGACTATCCACTTCTTAAGCCGAATCCGAACTGGACCAAAAATGATGCGAAATATTTTTCAGGCTACCAAGAAAATGAAACCTATGACAACATTCAAAATTTGATAGACGGTGATCCACATTCGATTTGCTCGTTTAGTGGTAAAACTTACAATTGGGCTATATTTGACCTCAAATCGGAGCATGTGGTAACTAAAATTCGCATATATGCATGGAAAAGCGACGAAATGCCAAGAGAATGCTTTCTACAAGTTTCCAATAGCGTCGAGTAAACTTTTTGTCCAAAAAGTCTAATCCTAGGTAAGATTTAAATTAAGACATAAACAGTGGTCCTTGGTGTTGTGTGCAAACACTGAATTGTGAAATGGTCGGAAGCAGTTTGCGTAGTCACGCTGGTGTTCCACTGGACTTTGGCGGTTTTTTGGTCCGCTCGCGCTACTTCAGACTGGTAATAGCCAACAACTTTGGTGCAGCACATACTACTTTTCATGGCATCGAGCTATTCGGCTACGACTGCCGAATCTCAAAGCTTTTGGCCGAAATGAACCTGGCCGAGTACGAGCACATACTGGTCGAAAACGTAAATGTTCTTTTTTATTAGTCTTATTTTTTAAACGTCAGACATTTTCATCCAGGCTTTTTTTTCTTCAAATATTTACTCGGCTGACAAAAAGGTGATATTGTTAATTCATAATAAAAATAGATAATAGTCAAATATTATTTTATTGAAATAAAGAAAAAAATTTAAATTTAGAATAGTTGAATTTATGTAAATATTAGATATGTTATTTGATAGTTAATTAAATTTTAATTTCAATTATCATTCAGACAAAAATATCTATTATTTTTGAAAAAACTTAAAAAAATTTTTGTCTTAAAAATGATTTTTTTAATGTATTAGGGTGAGTCAAAAATTTTTTTTTTTTTTTATTTCAGCTTTTTTTCCAAGCACAAGCAGCTAAACTATCAACCCAGGCAAACCATTCAATTCAAACTATCGTTTTTTTTTCTTATTCATTCAATCATTTAATTTAATTTAAAAGAAATATTTAAATATAAAGTAATTCACAGATATAGTACTGTAAACAACGGTGTATGTCATCAATTGTGCCATTTATATTTATTCAATAAACTAAACTAAACTAATTGTTCAGTATAAGGTTCTGCATTTATAGCAAAACCATTTGAAACCAGCTCAAAGTTTATCGACCTTTAGAAATTCTATTAAACACTTAACATCATTTTTTTATCAAAGTTTTCTCTTTTCAAGAATGGTTGAGCTGATTTAGATGGGTCAAACCATTGATTTCTGTTATCATATTTTCGAAAATAGATCCATTTCTAATCACAAATAATGATCTGTCTGAAAAATTGTTCATCTAGAGGATTTTTTTTTCAATTAGTTTTCTTTAAATCATGATGAACAACTCTGCAACGTCTGTTTGTTAATCATTTAAAAGTGACGATCAATTGTGATGTGCTAAGGTAATTTGATAATTGACGAGCACTAAACTTGGAGTTGTTATTTTAATTTTTTACATTTTTAGATATTTTATTTTAGAAGATAAAAAAAAAAACTTTCTCAAATTATTTGATAAAAAAATGGAAATTATAAATTACAAAAAATCTAAAATTATTAATATGTAAAAATGTAAATTTGCCTCTGTCTGACCCTGTCTGTTCTTCTAATAGCTAGTATTACCACGCTTAAACCTAAACCAATCTTGAATTCTTCTCACTTATAAGACATTTTCATATTACACTAGGCATATTTTACTATTTAACCATTACAATTTGATTTCCACTCAAGGAAATTATCATGAGTTGGCATTGTGAATTTTGAAAAAAAAAAAATTTAAATAAAAGTTAGAAATACTTTTTTCTACTGATCCAAAAATTGTTCTGTAAATGTATCAACTGATACAAGATTTGTATCATCCAAATTTAGTCTGTGCAAAAACTTTGCAATTGTGCAAAACAGTATATGCATTAGAAAATTATTAAAATTAATTTGCAGATGTCTTACAAAAATTAAATTTGGGTGATACAAGCCTTGTATCAGTTAGTACATTTTGCAGAACAATTTTTAGACCATTAGAAAAAGAGTTATTTTAAATTTAAATTTTTGTTTTTGTTTTTTGTTCCAAAGTTCACAATGCCCGTGAGTTTCTTTCTGCTTTAGTGATTTCTTTGTAACTTTTTTGTAATTCTTATTGGAAAAATTTAGAATTAAATAAACAAAGACATATCATTTAGAAGAGCATTCAATTGTGTTTATTTTAGCATATAATATGACTTAAAGTTTTAGAATTACAAGGATGGTAAAATCAAAAATATTAAGACAAAAAAATATAAGAAAAAAAATAAATCAAAAGAAAAAAATTCTCATAAAAAATGAAGAAAATTTTCTATGTTTTCTTTAATACATTCAAGTTTTGATAATCAAAGACAAAAAATAAATAGTTTAATTAACTAATAAACCATTGATTTATATAGTTTCAAAATCACTTTATTTTTTTTTCTTAAAAAGGACTTGAATCAAATAGATGCTATCGTAAACTGTTCATATGACCAGTTTGTTGAATTGGTAATTAAAATTTGAAAAAGAAATGAAATTTATTTTTCAATATTTATTTTTAAAGCCGATAAGAAACAAATACGAAAAACAAAAATTATGGGATTTTTTTGTAGAACTTCAGACCAAAGGTTATTTAAAAAAAAATTAAAAATTGAAAAAAAAATTTTTTTATTTTTTTAGTACAAGCATTGAAAAAACTGGAATGGTTTAACGAACCGATTACTTTTGGCCTAGTAGGAAAGAGCCTTCCAGCATTTAGCATAATCGCTAATTCAGTCTTTATAGAATCGGTGCAAATTATTTGCCATGGTAAAAACAAAATCCCATTTGATGAAAAAAATTCTAATCTTGGTCATTTAAGGTGGAGGAATCCTCAATGGAGAGCTGTGTGTCGAAATGGAGCCAATTCAAGTCAACAACGAATCTTGCTCCATAGCCATTTTCCGCAACATATATTTTTCTACAAGTACATAATATTTTTTTTTTTAGAAAAATAAATAGATTAATTTTTTTATTGTTTAAATAAAAAGCTGGTAAATTTATCATAGAAGCAAGATGCACTAATAAACCAGAAATTAGCATTTCCTCTCCACCTATTCAAATATGTAAAAATAAAATTTTAAAAAATAAAAATCTTTGGGTTTTTTCAAATATTTTTTATTTAAATTAAGTTGAGCCCACTGATCCAGAGTATCACAGATTATTGCGAAACATGACCAACTCTAATAATTACAACCCAAAATTTAAGAGTTCAAGAATAGAAAAAATGGTCAATATGGTCGATTCGGACGATGAAGCAGCTATTGAAAAGCAAATTGATGACTATGGCTTTCCGAACTTTAGCTTTGAAAATAGCTCTAAAATGAAAATAAACAATTGGTTGACCAAGTCCGAGGACTTGTGCACATCAGAAGACAATGATTTGGACTCTACATCAGCTAGCAGTTTTGGTCAAATGAAAAAACTAGCCAATGGTTTGACTAAAAGCGCGAATTATGCATCTGAGATCGAGTATGAAACCCAGAGTATAACAATTGAATTTTCGGATGAGACTAGCAGTGTCTCGTCCGAGGAAATGAAAGCGTCTGATAAAGAAGAGGCTACAAAAACCGAAGCCAAAGCGTACAATCAAATGCCATCCTTCAAGAACAAGGCGTCAAAAAAGACAAGCTATGAGTCCATGCAACTGAATGGTGTGTCATCGACCCCTTTGGTTTCTCCCAAAGTGAGCGCTGATCTTCCATCATCATTGCCACCGCCGCCTCCCCCGCTTTCGCCAGGCCTTCTCAAATTTAAGCGAACCAAAAATGAATCGGAAGCCAATGACTTGGACTCGGAGCTTAGAAATAAAATTGCTCATTTGAAAATGATAAATGAGGAAAAAAGTAGAACTTATTTAAAAAATTTTTGAAAATTTGCTTAATTTTTTTTGTTTCTTGTTTAAGTCGAAGAGAATGGAACTTTTTCATTAAAGGCCAAAAAAGCTCTTGAAATAATCAAATCAAGAATTAATTGATTTATTTTTCAATAAAAATTTTTTTTTTTAAATATCAATAATCACAATTTTATAACTATAAAAGCTATTTTTATAAGGATAATTTTAGAAAACGATTTTTATTTCCTTTAAAACAAATTCTAATAAAATTTTGGAAAAAAAAATTTTATTTTTTTATTAATGACTTTTAGCCAACTTAGATGTCTATGGTTTAACAGTTTAGCACACTGATCTAATGTGTTAAGCAAGTCACTAGTATTTAACTCTGTGAATTAATTAATTATTTTTGTTTTAATCGCGAATCACCAGATTCTAACAGATTAGAATAAAGAAATAAAATAAAGGCTTTTAACAAATAGTTCAAATATTTCCGAAAATTTAAATTTTTCCGCATAAAATAAATCATTATTTGAGTGCAGAAATTTATTGTTTGAAATAAAAATAATTTTTTTAAAAATTAT
Organism: Brachionus koreanus; assembly: GCA_016987375.1. Lineage (NCBI taxonomy): Eukaryota > Metazoa > Rotifera > Eurotatoria > Ploima > Brachionidae > Brachionus > Brachionus koreanus. The sequence continues at coordinate 397,157 of PJRA01000444.1, read as the reverse complement.
TTACTAAAAATAAATGGTTAGATGGTGTATTTCTATTTATCGAGTTTAGATAAGCTTTTAATACAGTTAATACAGTAGATTAATGTCTACACTGCTAAGATTCAAACCATCAATTGAACTCTTTGCTTCTTTGTTTCAAACAGATCCCAAGGTTAAAAGATTGATACAGCTTTGTAGCAACTCAATTAATTATTCTATTCTCTTAATAAGCTAGAATAGGTTGAATGTAGAGAATAAACTGCTTGTTTAAACAAATTATAAGCTAAAATTGAAATTGAAATAAAATTGAATGCTCTTCAAAATTTATTTGTTTATCTAATTCTAAAAGAAAAATTTTATAAAATGAAAACTTAAAAGAAAAAATTGAAATTTTGGAAAATGAACCCATCACCATCAGCTGAAATTTCAGTAACTGGCGAAGTATATTTACCGGAATATGAAAATTTACTTAAAATAATGCTGTGATGAGAAGTGGGTCTTTTTTGGCAATTATGATAGCAGAAATCAATGGTTGTACCCATTTCAATCAGCTTCACCAGTCGTGAAAAAAAGAAACTTTGATAAAAAAGATGGTGTTGTGTGTTTGGTAGAACTTTCAAAGGGATAATACCTTTTGAGCTGGTTAAAAATGTAAAACTTAATTCTGAACATTGACAAGCAAAACAAATGTATGCTTATCTTGTAATTATTCGGCAAAAATTTGATTGACGCAAAGCTTTGCTTCAGAGTTTTCCATTGTAAATTACTCTTTTGAATAGTACATCATATACATTGATACCATATTACATCTGCTTGCTTACCACAGAAAGGAAAATAAGCTTTACTTTTTCCTCTAGTTTTTCTCTTTGAATTAAGTTCAAAAACCTGATTTTGAGAAATGTTATTGGGGATTTCTTCAATTAATTTAAATTTGAAAATGGATTTAGGGCATAAGGTTACATTCGTATATAAATGGTGAAGAGTTAATTTGATAAAAAAAAGCAAAAAAGATAAAAAACGAATAATTTTTGACTCACCCTTTGTATTAAAAAAAAAAGTATCAAAAACTTACCCGCCTATTTTCTTCTAAAAGCTCTTATCATGTTATCTGATAATAAAAAAAATTAAAAAATTATTAAACTGAAAATTTTTATTTTAAAAATTTAAATCAGATAAAATTTCTTGGTCATTTTCAATAGTTGAAGAATATTTTTGAGTAAAATCGTCTTTATCACAGCAAAAATTGAAATTTTTTTTTTTCTATTTTTTTGCATCATTTCACACGAAAATAAGTTCACTTTACAGTTCAATTTTAAACTTAAAGGTTACTTTATTGAAATCGTTGATAAGCTTAAACTTCAAACTTCTCGCAAAAATAATTGATATTTAGTCTTAAATTCTGATAGATAAAAAACTAAAATATAGTCTCTATCAAAAATAATTAAATTTATTTTAAATAAAAAAAAAACTTTTTTCAAATTATTTATTAGATAATAATCTATTCAATTTTTTTTTAAATATTTAGTTCCTTGTAAAACAGTTCGGTTGTAAAAACGTAATTAGTTTAGTGGTAAATGGCCCAAGTGTGGTGTTCTAAAAAGAGAAAATTGTGTAAATTAAATGAATAGATGAAAAAAAATTTTGTTCTATAATTACTTCTCACTGGGTATTCGTAGGCAAAATAGTTAAGGGTATAGGTGACAAACATGAAGTGGAAAATGAAAGCAGCATTGGCCTTTTTGGGAGCAATGTATTTCAGTCTGTATCTCCACATAGCGCGTCCCAATGCTGATCTAATAGCCGGCAACGAAAAGTTGCGTCGGCCCAGCCATTGACCCAACTCACCGACTTTAACCTCGCTCAGTGGATCAGCTAGAAATCAAGATAGAAAATTTGTATCAATGAAACATATTCAAATTACGTTTGCCATAGTACTGGGCTGGATTGTATGGTCCATGCACTCTTGGGTTGTATTCTTTTGGGTATTCTACAAATTTTTGAAATGGTTTTGTTAAATCGATGAATTTGTCCAACATTGTTTTTGCCTTAAATATCTAAAGGTAAACTATATTTACTCAAATTTCTAACACAAGCACTGCAAAGCGTCTTAATTTGAAAATATATAAAAAATCAAATATTTCTATTCAAATGCGTGTAGATCTGGCTTCGTATGTAATATACTTGGCGTGCAAATTATGTTCATATTTTGGCTTTAATCAAGAAAAATTTCATGTTAGAATTGCATTTGAAAATAAAAAAAGTAAAATAAACAAAAATAATTTTATTTAATAATTAAAAATTTATTTAAAATAAGATTGCTAAAATAGAAAAAAAAAAAACACTTAGATTTATTCAAAAAATTATCTCTCTGTTGGCTCTATTTTCTAAATTGTTGAATTAATTGATTTTATTTTAAAATAAACTTATTAAATTTAACAGCTGATGCCATCTTTAAAGAGATATGGCAAATAATATGAAAAAGTTGGCCTTTTTTATTTAAGATATTTTTTTTGTTGGCTCTCATTTAACTTATCCACAAATTAAATAAAAATAAGAGCAAAGTCAATTCATTACACACTATTGTAATAAAAGCACTAACATTATGATTTTTTTGTTAAATTAATTAGTAAAAAATACAAATTTTATCAAATTTAAGTCTTTTGAAAAAAAAAATTATCTAAAACTCTTCACATTTCTTACAAACACACTCATTTTCTTTAGTACAAACACCACACACCGCTTTTTTACATTTGGAACTCACATTATTCAGCATAAACGAGACCAACGTCTTGTAGGTGACTTGATCGAATAAAATTTAGCCATTTGATCAACTATATGCAACCCTACTTTTTTTTGGTTGTAATCATGTACAACATTCGTTATTCAATTTTCAAATGTGTGTTTTGATCCTAATTTTTGTCTCAAATATCGTTGTAACCGGGATGATTTTATTAAAATTGTTTAATAAGTTAATATAAAGGTCTAATCAAGTTATTTTTGATTAAAAAACTATCCATTAAAATTAGAAATTGATAATTGTTGAATTTTAGAATAAAAATAAAATTATTTTAAAATTTTAACTGAGAGTTCTGAAGCAAAAAATCACAACTGTAATTACTTACAGTCATTAAAGTCTTTTTTAAATTAATTTTAATTTGTTGTAGTTTTTGAAAATTTTTTTAAATTTTGGTGATTAAAAAAATAGAAAAAAATGTAAAAGGATTGAGTAAGTAAGCAAATATTGAAATAACTGAAAAAATCAATTTAAAAATAAGAATTAAAAGTCAACAAGTTAATTATTTTTTTACTGATTAGAGATTCCTGTTTAGAACAGAATTTGCATGATAAACAATCACACTTAAAGGCTTATAAAATTAGTCATGTCAAAATATAAACATTGATATAGAGCATGCAATGATCAAATATGATTATGAAGATTGTGTAAATATTTAAATAAAAAAAATTTTACAATAAATAAATGCTCAATTGATTGTTTAATTTTCCTATTTAATCATGTCATGTTCGTCTCTATTTTGTTCTTATTTTCAAATTGTAAACTTAATAAACCTTAAATAATTAACTTGACAATGAGAAGCATTAAAAATAAAAGTTTATTTATTTTTAGCTGAAATTTTAAAATTTAAAAAATCAGCGAATTTTTTTGATATTTACAAAAATAAATATTTAATTATTTAAAGAGCAACTTTAAGAAAAAAAATTTTTTTTTACTTTAATTTTTAATTTTTTTTAGTCTATTTTTCTCTCTCTTCGACTAGAATTTCATTTTCTTTGCTTTCAAGAGCCTGAATGTACACCTTTTGTTTCACATAAGCGGGAGGAGTGTATAAAAAAATGGCTAAAAACTAAA
>PJRA01000444.1:376137-392458 GCA_016987375.1 Brachionus koreanus | reverse complement strand
AAAAATTAATCATAATTTATTTTGCTATTTGTCTAATTTTTTTTAATCTATAAACTTTAAAAGAATTAAATCATGTTTAGATGTGTATTTTATTATTTGTAATTTAAATAAATATTTTTTGCACTTAAATTAGTTAATTTCTTCAGTATATACTTCGGACATATCATCAAACATATTTGACAATTTTCTAGTTTTTGAGTAAGATAAAATGTAGAAAATTTGTCAACCACAAAAAAAATTAAGCCTTAAACAAAATGGCATTATTTTCATTAAAGATCAGACCCATAAGAATCATTAAGCACTTTGATCAAAATGCAAAGTATACAAACAAGTACCGGTGGTCGGCATAGATCTAAACACGTATGCACACGCAGTATGACTTGCGTTCTTATTTGACAAAATGATTAATAAATCGATAAAGCATGAAATATTAATTAAGTCATGTTGATAAGTCAATTCGGTTCTTTGAATTATTACTAAATTGCGACATCATCTTTCACTCACCGCCTACATCAACCGAAAACTTTTAATCCCCCAAAATTTAATTCTCTTTAATTTAACAAAAAAAAACTGTCAATAAAAAATAGAAATATCCCAAAAAAATTAAATTTTGAAATTCGCTGATGGCGTGAGAAAAATAGAGTTGACTGTTTACAGTAATAATTAAATGATTAGAAGTCAATCAAGCATTTAACTAGATTTGGAGAAATGCGATTCTAGTTAATTACCAATTGTTGTCTTGGAATTAAAACAAGCGAGACAAATTTTAAAAAAAAATTTTGTTTTCTTTCTCTGTTTATGTGAGAAGTGAACATTTTGTAAAGTCAGTCATCAGCATTATATTTTTTTACAACCCAACAACATATGTCATTTGTCTTGGAGTTTTTTTCCATAAAATTTCTTTTGTTAAATAACATATTTATTCCAAATTAACAAACACCAAAAAAAAAAACTATGAGTAAATTTTACGAAAGTTTCTAAAGTTTTTGTTCAGACTTCCTGAAAAAACATTATAATTATATAAGCTACTTGAGGGTTGAAAAGAAGACCCCTTCATTCGGAACTTTGCTAGAAAGCACATCAAAATTAATTACCTTAAATGGCCTTAAGGTGTTAAATAAATCAAATCATAAAAATTATTTTATTCCTAAGTTTATTTACGAACAGAATTTTTTTTCAATTGATAAATTTTAAACTAATCAATTTAAATATTTCCTGAAAAATGATAAAAGTTTCACATTGATAGTGAAAATATAAAATTTAATGAACGTATTTAAGTCTGTTGACTATATCAAATTGATTCAATTACATTATTTTTTATTCTCAGTAGTGACAATATTTAAAAAAAAAAGATAACCTAAAATTACAACAAAAAAAGTTATTTTTTATTGTTTTGTAGTGTCTATTTAATCTATTTCTATTATATTTAATTGTTAATTATTTCTCAATTTAACATGTCTTATAAAACATCAATCCATTCGCAGCAGATATTTGAACATATCTAACTTCTAAATATTTCAAAATATAATTTTTATTTTTTATAAATAATTTTATATTCTGAAGGAGCTTTAGCTCGACACATAATAAAACAAATAAAAAAGCACAAAATTTTTGAATTGAATACAATTGAAGAAAGAGCAAACAGTCTTTTCATTAAATTCTTTACAGGCTAAAAGAATCAATAAATCATTTTAGAAGATATTTAACAATTTATTTCCAATCAAAGTTATCTTTCAAAGAGTATATGCTGTGGAAGATTGGCAACTATCACTCAGTTTGCCTAAAATAATTTTTAAAAATAAAAATAAAAAAATTTGCTTTGTATTTTGAAAATTTTATTTTTGAACAAAAAAAAAAGAAAGCTTTACAATTAATGACTAGATTGCACGCTTTTCTTTAGAAATAAAAATAGAAAAAATTTAATTCAATTACAATTTTTTCATTCTCAGTAGTGACAATATTAATTTAAAAAAAAAAAAGACAATTAAAAATTATAACAAAAAAGAAATTTGTTTTATTGTTTTGTACTGTCCATCTATTTAATTTGTTTGTTTGTTCATTATTTGACTAGAGAACATACACAAATATTGCTTTAATGATGAAAGTTGTCTACTATTTTATTTACACATTTCATTTGTCCCAAATGGTCTCAAACGATCAACTTTCATATGCTGATTATTCCATCAACTACTCGCAAACAGTCATTTACTTTCTACAATTTTTTTTGTCAAATGTTTCTCTCTCTATTTATACTATTTTTCTCAATGGCTTAGCCTAAAAAATTAATATAATAAAAAAAACAGAAATAAAGGTGGTGTCAAATGTGAAAATAAACTTTTTTTTTCATTTGTCAAAAATAAAACTCATATTTTATGTCCAATCGATAAATCAATAGATTGACGTGTGTCCAAGTAGTGAACAAAATCAATACTGTCAACATACACATAATTACTGTTTTTTTTTTCTTCTCGAAAAATAAAATCAAGATAACCTTGGAACTCATTTAATTCATGATAGAATTATTGTTCCATCTAATCTGATTAATATACTCGTAAACGTCATTTGTCACATTTTATTTTTTATTAACAATTAACTTTTAGAAACAAAATACACACACAAATAAGGAATAAATAAACTTTTATTATATTTGCATTTAGTTTTAAAAAAAATAGATAACAAAAAATAAAATTGTTTTTGTTGTAGATAAGTCTATTTTTAAAACAAGACTATTTAAAAAAGGTCACTTTGTTTCTAAAATTAAATCTGAACAAAATAATTTTCTTTTTTTTTTTTTAAATTTTAAAATTCAAATAAAATTGTGAAAAAGAAATTAGTTTTTATTTTATTAAAATAGATTTAGAGTTCGTTTGACATGTAATACACTTCAAATATATGAGATCAAAAATATTTTTTTAAAAATTAAATTATTTTTTTTCGCATATAAATAAATCGTAAACAAAATTGTATACAAAATTTTTTCTAAAATAAATCATAGAATTTTCAGAACAAATTTTATTTTTTTCATCAAATCAATTTCTTTTAGTCTGTTCACTAATTTTTTTGTATAATTAATTTTATAGAAATCAAAATATATCTTTAATATTTTTTTTAATCTTTAACAATTTTCAATAAGACAAATAAGCCTCAAGACAAATGACATATGTTGTTGGATTGTAAAACAATATACTGCTGACGTCTGACTAAACAAAATGTTCACTTCTCACATAAACAGAGAAAAAATTTTTTTTAAATTTGTCTCGCTTGTTTTAATTCCAAGACAACAATTGGTAATTACCTAGAATCGCATTTCTCCAAATCTAGTTTAATGCTTCATTGACTTCTAATCATTTAAAGTAACTTAAAAAATCTTCTTGACATAGAGTATACTGTAGCTTTTATCCTTACTATTTTTACTTTAATTATTATTTACCGAATTTACTATTATTTCAAAAATTACTAAAAACAATTTTTTTTCAAGGCGGCTGAAAGGAAGGACTAAGATCCATTCCAAACTGACCGGGTTTAACCCCAAACTATATTTTTAAATAAAAAAAAAAAATTCTAATCATTTAATTATTACTGTAAACAGTCAACTCTACAACATCAGCGAATTTCAAAATTTAATTTTTTTGGGATATTTCTAATTTCTATTTTTTATTGACAGTTTTTTTTTGTTAAATTAAAGAGAATTAAATTTTGGGGGATTAAAAGTTTTCGGTTGATGTAGGCGGTGAGTGAAAGATGATGTCGCGTGTTAAACATTATTTTTAACCAGAGGCAATTGTTTCTTAATTTAGTAATAATTCAAAGAACCGAATTGACTTATCAACATGACTTAATTAATATTTCATGCTTTATCGATTTATTAATCATTTTGTCAAATAAGAACGCAAGTCATACTGCGTGTGCATACGTGTTTAGATCTTGGGCGACCACTGGTACTTGTTTATATTTTTTATTTGGAAGAAATAAGCAAGTAAGGTTGAGGCAAAAGGATCGAATTGAGTGAAAATCGAAAATAATGACCTTTTTTTGCTTTCAAAAAGTCTTTATCTGGAATGCATTTCTTCATCTTATATGATTAAGAAACATGTTTCATGAGTCAATTGTTAGAGACTACATATGTTATTGAGTCATTTTTTATCTTTTTCTTTGGCCATCTCTTTAATCATAGCCTTTGTTCTATCTTTATCAAATAATAATTTCATATACTTAATTTATTAATTTTTGAATTTTTTTAAAAATGATTTGAAGAAAATTCCAGTAGATTAAAATTGTATTAATTTTTCTAAAAAGTAATAATATATCAACTTGAGGTAAAATTTATTTCATTTTGAAAATGAAGTATGTTTGACAAATAAGCTAGAATAGAACAGGCATACATGAATTTAACTCAATAAATGATACTTTAAACCCCAAGTTCAATTCGTTCTACCAAAATTTCAACTCACTGGTTTCACTTAAGCTAATTTTTAAATGCTAGCTCCGCGATTCTAAAAACTTCTAGACAAATATGTTGCTTCAAGATCAGCACACGAACAATTTAATGATGACCTTGTTAGATCATAACAACTCACCTTGCACTATAGTTTACGTAGATTCCAAACATTATTCGAAATTTTTGCAAAATCTAAAGAAAAACAAGACTCCCTATAAATTTTCTAAATCTAAAACTTTTTTTTTACATTAATTATTACTTAACCAATTCAATATTATTTTTAAAATTACTAAAAGCAATGTTTTTTTATGCGGCTGAAAAGAAGGACTAAGATCCATTCCATACTGCCCGGGTCTAAACCCAAACTATATTTAAAATAAATTAAAAAAATTAAACTAGTTTTATTAGCATTTTTATTTTTTTTTCAATCAAATATTAGTCAAACAAATAGAGGAAGAGGGTTCCAAATCGACTGAAGGTAGAAATACTTCATAATATCTATACAGAACAAATCAAATGGTTTTAACTCGTTCTATCAAAAAAAAAGAGGCACTTGTTTCGACTGGGTAATAAAAGAGATGCAGTAACCTTTGTTTAAATTCAAAGTTGTTGATCAAAAAAGTCACTGAAAGGGAGAAGAAAGCTTCACCAATATCCACTAGAATAGAAAAGGACATCTATCTATCCGATTCAGTATCCATTTCTAAAGCCAATGTATATTGCTAACCAAAGACCAAGTTTTTATATCCATTTAGTTCAGAACCTAAAGAATCATGTTATTTAATTGTCTAACTTAGATTTAAAATTTTTAAATTTTAAGATTTTTAAAATGTTTAAATTGTTTCATTTATGATAAATATGTAATGCTAAAGTTTTACATTTAATTAAGTATTCAAAATTTTAATTAAAATCTAGCCTTTTTTCGGTTCTTTTAGTTCTCAAGAGCTTTTTAAACGTCCAAACTAATTAAGACATACGTCTTAAACTAATGAGCTCATATTAAGTTCTAAAAAAAGTAAATGACAAATTTCATAGTTTATGGTTATTGATTAAGTGTTTTGTGCCGATTGTTTATTTCAAGTGGCTTTTATTTTCTATTTTTAATCTTTTTTGATCTGATCTGAAATGTTTCAATCAAAGCTAGCCGTTACATGACATGTGCTCAAATTCAGCAGTTTATTTTTACTAGGTTTTAAATTACAAGGATCTGTGAGTTTGTTTTGCTTTGGGCTATCAATACATTTTTTGGTGGAATTTTCAATTGAAGCAATTTTCAAAAAATAAAAAAAATTTTTTTCATTAAAATAACTGAAAAAAATGGATTTAAGAATAAGAAGAGTGAAAATTTTTGCTTTGATTAAAGTTTCCTGTTTAGAACTGAATTTGCATGATAAACAATCACACTTAAAGGCTTATAAAATTAGTCATGTCAAAATATAAACATTGATATAGAGCATGCAATGATCAAATATGATTATGAAGATTGTGTAAATATTTAAATAAAAAAAATTTTACAATAAATAAATGCTCAATTGATTGTTTAATTTTCCTATTTAATCATGTCATGTTCGTCTCTATTTTGTTCTTATTTTCAAATTGTAAACTTAATAAACCTTAAATAATTAACTTGACAATGAGAAGCATTAAAAATAAAAGTTTATTTATTTTTAGCTGAAATTTTAAAATTTAAAAAATCAGCGAATTTTTTTGATATTTACAAAAATAAATATTTAATTATTTAAAGAGCAACTTTAAGAAAAAAAATTTTTTTTTACTTTAATTTTTAATTTTTTTTAGTCTATTTTTCTCTCTCTTCGACTAGAATTTCATTTTCTTTGCTTTCAAGAGCCTGAATGTACACCTTTTGTTTCACATAAGCGGGAGGAGTGTATAAAAAAATGGCTTTTGACTGTAAAATTCTGGAACAGAAAAATAAAGAAAAATAAACAAAATCTGCAAATTTTTTTAAATTTTTTGATAGCAATGCTGCTTAGACTTTTCTTTCAGTCTCATGTGTAAGTATTCTGGTGTATTTTTTTTATCAAAGTATTATTTGGAATGTAATGCTTCAATTTGTCAAATAGATGCTGATTCCGTCTCGATTTTCTTGATTAGTATTTTAGTTTTTCTGTAATTTTTGTCTTTCAATAGCAAATTTGAATAATTTGTCAAATTTCCAAATTTATAGAAAAATAGATTTGGGAAATTCCCGGGACTTGCCCAAACCACAAAAGCCTAATATCCACTATATATTTTAGATAAAATTTCAAATAAATAAATGAATAAAAAATTTTTGTTTTTTATAAAGTTTATATTAAGTAAATTATATTTAAATTTTTAATACTGAATTAGTTAATTCGATTGTTTAAAGTTAAAAGAAATATTGGTCACATCAAATGGCAATCTACACTCACTTTTTCGAGCAGAATAACAAGAGGTCATCCATACAAAATTAAAAGAGAAATAATCAAAAATTGTACCAAAAGATACCAATTTTTCACAAACCGTGTAGTAAATAGCTGGTATAAGTTGGGAGTGGATGCAGTGGAAGCTCAATCTAGTTATATTTTTTAAGACAAATACTTTCATTATATCATTTGCACATAATCGATTGTCAGTTTTACGCATTTATGCGTTGCAATAAACCAATTAGTACTCGCAAAAAAAGTCATTTAATTAAGATATCAGATTAAGTTAAATTTTCTGCTCCATTTAAATTCTATTGTCACTTGATATTTGCTTTTGGATTAATTTTTCTAAAAAATAAAACACTGGCAGAAGTCTTTATTCAAATTACTATTTTTTAATTTAAAATAAATTGATGATAATAATGGAACCGTATGGTGCTAGTATTAATAAACATCAAGATGAAAATCAACATTGACCTCATTTGACAAACTAAACAAAACAACATCAACATTCACAGAGGAGGAAGAAGAACAAAAGTGGGGACATATGCTCTCAAATTTAGTGATAATCAATATGATCGATCGATAATTCATTCAGCAAAAAGACTTTCTATTAGAAAAAGAAACAAGAAGTAGAAAAAGAGAAAGAGAGTGTGTGTGTGTGTAAATATTAAATTGAGGTTAGTCATAGCCTGGTGAGTTTGTCGTCACATGTTTGACTATTTGAGTTGCATGTTGCTTTCCAAAAATACCGACAATTGTTTTAATTTTAACAATTCATTTAATTTTACCATTAAAAAAAAACTAAAATATTAAATTAAATTATCTTTTAATTAAACAAGCGCTGGCATCAACTTTTATTTTTGAAGATGCCGCTTTGCTGATATTTTCTCTTTAAAACCTTTCAATTTCAAATTTAAAAAAAAAAAAAAGTTAACAGTTAAAATCATTTCTCTTTGTTCCAAATCAATGATTTCATTTTTTGTTTATCTGCATCAATGATCAATTTGACAATTAAATAACTGATTCGTGTCTCTAAGTTTTTAAGCAATTTTAAATTAATTTTTCCAGTTAAAAAAAAATAAAACCTAATTAAATGTATCATTGAGTAATTGATCGATCAGTCAGTTGCTTATCACATTTAGTTTCAAGAGTACTTGAACTAAGCTTATGGCTGACTTTTTCCAATTCTTCAAATTAATAATGATAATACCACTTGAAAAACAATGTTTGCTTTTCAATAATTGACTACTTTAAATTAAAAACAATATGTATTTGCATGCTAGAGACTTTTTTTTCTCTGTCATTAAATCTCATTCACTCAAGTTCGATGATTACATCCTTTCAATAAATTGACCCTTATCATTTTAATCCTGCTACTTGAGAATTAAGTATTTTTCAATTAGAATAAAAAACTTTATTTTAATTTTAATTATTAAAAAAATTAATAATAATTACAAAATTATGAAAAAAAAATTTTATTCGTCTTTTTTCAACAAATTTTTCTTTTTGAACAAAAATTTTTATAAAATCACGAGAAAATAATATTTAACATGTGACTTCTTCATTTACTGAACTAAATGTAAAATTTTCTTTTTATCATCACCTTGAGCTGTTTTACTGAAATAAATAAATTACTTTAAAAAAATTTTTAGACACAAAGTCATGCTTATTTTTTTAAGCCGCTTCTGTGATAAGTTCTAAAAACCTCCTTATTTGATATATTTTACCAAACTAGATAAATATATGGAAAAATGAAGCATAATTATCAATTTTTTAGTGTTGGTTGCTTTAAAAATATCATCAACCAGCTCAGAAACAGACTTGATAATGTCGGTAGAAATAAAAAAAAATTTTTTTTTCATTTTTTTTAAATTTTATTTAAAAATTTTACAATTTAAAACAAAACAAAAATTAATTTATTTTTGTGTACAATAATGACTAGATTGCACGCGATTAAATGTTAAATAAAAATTACAGACAAAGAAAAAAATTAAAAAAAAAAAAAATTGAGACCATTTCAATTAGCACTACTGTTTCTTTTGTTGGTAAAAAAATTCTAGCAAATTTATTTAATAATTTCCCAATAAATTAACCAAATGCCTTGGTAGTTGAACAAATTGAAACAAGTCAGTGTTTCTATTGATGGTTGATTTGCAAATTTCTTGTAAGCTGGGAAAGCTCTCGAATACATGTGTCAGCTTGAAGAGACTTTTGCTAACAGTTGACGTTACCATTGGATAAATAGGCTCGTCCATGTTTATATTGTCAAAAGCGAGACCCATGTATTTATCGTTGACGAAAAACGACAGTCTACCACTGAATCCGTCAAACAAACAGCCAATTCTAACGGACTCGGAGTCTTGAATGGCTTCACAATATTGAACATGCTTGTTGTTGTGCCACAGAAGACCTCTAGTCGACAAGCCCCAGCTGATTTCGTCCGATCCGATCAAATTCAAGTATCCAATCGAGCTGAGATTTTTGCTAGCTTTGCCGATGCCGATCATTGTGCTCGTGCCACTCAAAGCCTCTTGGCTGATCTCGACCTGCCAGTAGGTGAACGCATTGCGCTTGAGCGCTTGCTCCATGCGAACACCGTCTGTCTTGAAGCAACCGACACAGAACGGATGAAGACACACTGATTTGCAGTCGTTCGAGTACATCTGTTTGTCCGATGCGCTCTTCAACCAGTTCCAGTTGACCAAATGATAGTTTTTCATGGGCACGCAGACCAGGTCTTTGTCCGTCTTGGAGCTGAAATTGTCCAAGTCCATTCGAATATGTTCGGCACACTCCTTTTTGCAATTTAGCTGAATGACTGGAATTTTGTTCAAATGTTCCACGGGTCTATTCAATGCTGCTAATAACATTTCTAACACAATCGCTCACAGACACACACACACACAAAAACAACGAATATGAAACACAAAATAAAATTATTGATTTTGTTAATTTTATATTTTTTGTCAAACGATTCTCGTTCTATTTATATGTACGCGTCTTATGCTAAATAAACTGCTAGCAACTAATAATTTTTTTTTGTCATAAACAGGCGGTGTTTTAATGCTGAGTAAGACTCGATTGGTCTGGCTTGCAAATTAGTCGTATTCTCCAATCAATAAATCGATAATTTGACATATGTCCAATTATTGAATGGGTCAACACGTGCGATGATTACTGTTTTGTTGAGATCAATTTTGAATCTAGATAAGCCTGACTGCTGTTGATAAAATATTGTTCCATCATAAAATTTGTCACATTTGGACAAAAGTTTTTTTTTTTTTTATTGTTTTATTAAATAAAATTTTAAGATAACACTTATTTTTTATTCTAAAGTTTGGGTTTAATTAATAAATTTATTTAAAGAAAGCTAATTTTGCTCAAGTGGTCAAAAATACAACTATTTTTTTACTAACAAAATATTTATATAAGTTTTTTAGTTTCAAAAACCTTTTTTAAAATATCAGCTCAAAAACTACATCTAAAATTATCTTCATTCAATCGTTGTATAAGGCAGCAAAAAATATCATCAGATCTTCAAAAAAAACTGCACAACAAAATTTTTAGACACATCAAATTCTTTCCAGTCAAAACAAAAATCACTGACATGCACAACAACAGCTCAAACTAGACCTAACTTTTGGCCTGAGGTTCTCCTCGAATTTATTTAGAAATAAATTTATAAAATAGTTTTTAGATTTTATTTATTATTAGGTAAACACATAAGTCTCGGTTTTAACCCTCATGTTTACATTACATTAATCTCTACAAAGTTAAATTATTGCCCATTTTTAAATATTTGATGATTTTAAGAATCATGTTTTGAATTTTTTGTTTCAACATTTTCAAAAAATGAAACAATAATCGAAAAGTCATCTAATTCAAGAATTTATTTGTTATGATGTTTAGAGACAGTGAATTGGACCATTTCTTTTCTAGATGTATTCTCAAAAATTTTGTTTTAGGTTCAGACCCGGGTAGTTTGGAATGGAGATTAGTCCTTCCTTTCAGCCGCTTGAGAAAAATGCATGGGTTTTAGTAATTATGGAAATAATATGACTAAAGGTGATACAAATAAGAGCTTCAGCAGATTAAGCCTTGTAGTTCTTTCGTTCAAAGTTTCAGATCGAGCTTGATACCTACAAAGAGTAGTTAGATTTGATTTTTATAGTATTGTTAGTTAAAATTAGTTGTAAAAACACATAATAAAAGATTAGTATGCTTAATGCATATTTGACGTGACAATTAGTACTAGCTTATAACCAATTAAGATATAAATATAATTTTATTTCATCCCTTTTAAAAGTTGTTGAGTTTTTTTTTAAATAATAAAACAATTTTTTATCTTGCGATTACCATTTGTAAAAAATTGACAACTATTTCAAAGCTTTTCTTATACCAACAAATAACATTGTATTTAGATGATCATTTTATAAATGCAAAAGTATAAAATCTGAAGTTAGACTCGTTGTATGAAAATGACATGAAGAATTCAGGAAGAAAAAAAAATTTAAATGAAATTGTTAATCGGTCTTTCATAATGTGGACACTAATATATCTTTGAAACCTGCTTGAATTTTATTTAAATCAGTTTCTATAATTTGTTTAACTCAGATCAACATTGAAGAAAATTTATTTGTTCACTTTTTAATTTTATATAATTAAATAAATCTAAATAAGTCTAAATCTATTTTTCAATTATTTATCTAAACGCTGATGGAAATAGAATCTTTGATCTAAATTTTCAATGGTAATAAAAAAACCCATTATTTGAATTGGAAAAAAACCAATGTGATATTGTTGTTTTGATTAGATTTTATTTTTTTGCAAAAAAAAGATTAAAAAATTGCATATAGAAAAAAAATTAATTTAAATTTCAAAAAGCTCCAAGACAAATGACATATGTTGTTGGGTTGTAAAAAAATATAATGCTGATGACTGACTTTACAAAATGTTCACTTCTCACATAAACAGAGAAAGAAAACAAAATTTTTTTTTTAAAAATTTGTCTCGCTTGTTTTAATTCCAAGACAACAATTGGTAATTAACTAGAATCGCATTTCTCCAAATCTAGTTTAATGCTTCATTGACTTCTAATCATTTAATTATTACTGTAAACAGTCATCTCTATTTTTCTCACAACATCAGGCAATTTCAAAATTTAATTTTTTTGGGATATTTCTATTTTTTATTGACAGTTTTTTTTTGTTAAATTAAAGAGAATTAAATTTTGGGGGATTAAAAGTTTTCGGTTGATGTAGGCGGTGAGTGAAAGATGATGTCGCGTGTTAAACATTATTTTTAACCAGAGGCAATTGTTTCTTAATTTAGTAATAATTCAAAGAACCGAATTGACTTATCAACATGACTTAATTAATATTTCATGCTTTATCGATTTATTAATCATTTTGTCAAATAAGAACGCAAGTCATACTGCGTGTGCATACTTGTTTAGATCTATGCCGACCACCGGTACTTGTTTGTATACTTTGCATTTTGATCAAACAGCTTAATGATTCTTATGGGTCTGATCTTAAATGAAAATAAAAAGTTTTAAGTATTTACCTTTAAGAAATTAGTTTTCCCTCAAATCAGGGTAAATCTAGGACTTTTTTCTTCAAAGCTCCAACAGAAACAACATATAGTACAAAAAAATTCCCTTTGGATCAATCCTAAACTAATCAAACTGATAACTAACCCTTTAAACTGCCAAATCACAAATATTTTTCAATTTTTTTTATTAAATGATCTATTTATCCGTTAAAAACTCTAATTATTTAATCAATATCTGTCAATATTTTTGTTTTTTTAATGTATTTTACTCAAATTTGTACTTTTTTTATATTTATTTTTTCAATCTTAGTTCCAGACATGTGTTGCCTGAAGTTTACCTGAAATCATTTATTAAATAAATAAATAAATAAAATAATCAAACTGATAACAAAATTTAATTTAACAAAGTTAATTCAATATAAATATCTTTTTCCTTCTCTTATTGTACATTTATACATTTATTTATATAAGTAAATTTTTTTTAATTAAATTGAAATCATGAAGACTGAAAAGAAGGTGATATTATTCGGAACTGCCTTAACCGAAAAACTTTTCTTAACTTATTTTTTAGTAAAATAAAATTAAACAAATGAATTAGCATACAGTTTATTGCTAGAAAATAGATACAATAAATTATTTCAAAATTTCGTTCTTAGTCATCTTACCCACAGTCAAATCCATGAAGATATGCGTAATTACAGTGTAAATAACCAAAAAAAAAAATTAGACTTTAACTTTGAAATTATTTTAAGAATAAATCAATTGAGAATCCCATTTCACTACTTAATAGACAAATTGACATGTGAAATAGGTAGCGGCAAAAGAGTGATGTCATCTACACCGATTTCTCTAAAGCATTTGATAAGATATCTCATCCTAAGCTTCTGTTAAAATTAGAATCATATGGTATTCAAACACAAACTAGTCTAAAAATTTTAAATGTCGATGTTGGTCACATGCTGATGATCTAAAAATAATTGACATAAGCAGTCACGAATTTGCATGCCCAATTTTAAATCAAGATTTGAAAATACTAGCTGATTGGACTGAAAAATGGTCAATAGAGCTAAACCTTACGAAATGCAAGGTGATGTATTTAGGAAAAAAAGAATCATAGCTGATATATTATTATATTAGATAGCATAGTGAAACTTATACTTTAAAAGAGACACTAGAAGAGAGAGATTTTGGCATAATTATTTCCAATATCCTTAAATGGAGAAAAAAATGCATGTTTGCAGTATCAAAAGCCAATAGAGTCATAAGACAAATCAAAAGCTCTTTTAATTGCTCTATATACATCGCTTGTAAGGCCTCATTTAGAATACCCAATTTGCAATTTGTCACCTTCATTAAAATCGGACATCAAACTAATCGAAAATGTACAACGAAGATAATCAATAGTATAGCATAAACCATATGAAGAAAGACTTAGTCTCCTTGGTTTGATGAGTCTAGAACAACGACGATTGAGGAAAGATATAATTCAGATGCTTAAAATAATAAATGGTTTTGAGACAATAAATTTTGAAAAAGGAATAAATTATGCAAATAGTTTATACCTTAATCTAAGAAGAGAAAATAATCATAAACTTGTAAGAGAGATTAGCAAAAAAGGACAACATCGTTATCAATTTTTAACAAGCAGAGTTGTTGAATCATGCAATAAGCTACCAAAAGGAGCAATATCAGCAAGAACAATAAATGGTTTCAAGGCAATAATTGACAAAGAAATATTCAAGCAGAACTCACAAGGACTTCAAAAGCCTAGATAGCTAAGCAAATATTTGCACTCGTATTAAGCACTATATCGCAGTAACTACTTCTACTAATAAATGAAAACTAGTGATTAGAAATGATGAGGAAGATTTTAATTTAATTTTTTATTTAATTAATGATGTGAATAACTTTTTGGAAAAATAAAATTACTATCATAATTCGCCTGAAAATTTAAAAAACAAATTATACAAAAATGACTCAAGAAATTTAAGATATAATTTAAGAAATAGCGAAAACTTAATAGAACCAATGGCAAAATCTAATAATGGAGAAAAAACGTTAAGATTTTTTTATTCAAGATTGATAAATAGCTTTGTGATCAAGAGATCAATGTTGAAATTCACTACATTCAAGCATTCTATTTACAATAATTTAAATTTGATTACAGATTTTGTTAAAAAATTTAAAATATTTGATTTAAATTTTTCAATGTTTAATTTTTAAATTAGTCAAAACATCTATTTTATTTTTAAGTATTTAATGTTTTAAATAAATGAAGTTTTAAATAAATGTTATATACAATTTAAATAAATGAAGTGTTAATCAGTGTATTAGACAAGGGCACTAGCCTATTGATTAGCCTTGAAATTGAAAAAAAAAATTTTTTTCACCATTTTATTTTTTAAAATTATATAATTATATAATGGAAAAAAATAAAAATTTTGGTAAAATTTTGTGTTGGTTTACATCTTCTCATGTGTCTTTTGATTCCTATTTTTGCCTCGAACATCTTGATTCAAAGTATTAATTTCACTTTTTGTTTGTGTCATATGTCATACATTTTTTAGGATTGACATTTGAAAAATCAATCCAAATATATCAAAAAATTTTCATATTATGCACCTTGTTCAACTTTTGTTGAAATTTTAAAAGATACATATTGAAATTTTTCAAACTATGTTTCAATTAAATTTAATATTGGAAAAATAAAAATTTTCAAATGCTGATATTGTACCAATATTGAGTATTTTAAAGTAAAAAAGTTTAATTTTTTTATGCTTTAATGACTAATTCTTTATACTTGATTTTATTTTTATTGGCTTATGCGCTATTTTCTTTTTAAACGAAATTAAATTGAAAGATTTTTCCAAATTTAAAATTTTTATTTTATTTTTATTTTCGGAAAATTCTATAATATCATGTATGATAAGCAGAATTATAAGATTTACCAAAGTATTTTTAAACTTGTAACTATTTTGGCTTGCATAAAATTAGCAACGACAATGTTGAAAAACTTTTCATGCAAAAAAAAAGCTATCTTAAGATAAGCTCGTTGAAGAACTAGCCAATTCAAATCCAAGTCAATTTGAAAAAAATTTTTTCATTTTTTTCCTTCTAATTTGCTTAAAACTATAATTAATTTATTACAGATAGAGTTTTTTTTTCAATCTTATCAAATAATGATAAAAAAATATATATTAAATTTTTATTATGAATCAACAAAATTTAGCAAAATATTTTATACTGTTAGTTTGATTGTATTTGTTATTTTGATTTCAAATATACATTCAAATTTAAATTCAAAAGGCTATTTTTTAATCAGCAATGTAGATGAGTGGCCCGATGTGACAATTTTGTGCAGAGGATACAGTGGCAGTGTGCTCGAGTTCTACAACATATTCTATTTGAGCTACATGATATTTTGGCCGCACAAGTCATGGACCAATAGCGACATGGTGATTGTGCTAGATGACGAAAACGAGCTGGACCACCGCATGGGCTCAGTTTTGGCCCATTTATATCCGTATCCAAAGATATTCTTTGAAAAGATGCCTAGCGACACCACATTCTGCTCCAATTGGCGAAACATGGGATACTCTAGGACACAATACTCGAATTTCTATTCCGATTTGTACACTGACAAAGAATTTGTGGCCATAGTCGACTCGGACTCTTACTTTGTCTCTCAAGTTACACCAGAGGATTTGTTTGTGAACGGAAAGCCGCGAATAATCGGCTACAATGGATGCTGTACAGGATGGCTTGATTCAATTCAACAAGCTCTGGGAGTTAGTCCAATCGGCGAGTTCATGAACAGAGGCAACTTTCCCATTATTATCAAACGTCAACACTTCAAACAAATTCGAATGCATGTAACCAAACAAATGGGCGCTGAAAATTTTGAACAAGCTTTTCACAC
>PJRA01000444.1:361319-375041 GCA_016987375.1 Brachionus koreanus | reverse complement strand
TTTATATGTGCAGAAAAATTTATTTTTTATTTTATCTTTTTTATATTTTTTTTATTATGGGCAAAAATACAAGAAAAAATACATTTAATTAAGTAAAAAAAAGAGAATAATTTTTGTGGTAATTAGAAAGCTAAAGTTAATAAAGGGGATTAGAAGGCAAAAAATTGGGCAGCTAGAAAACAAAATTCGCGCTTGCCTGAGCAATATCAACACAAAAATGCTGTACAAGACCATGCCAAGAGTGTTGGCTCTAGGCTCGATGTCATATGTCGTCATGGAGTACAATACCTTAAATGATATTATTTTTTCAAAATAAAAGGATCAAGTTATAAATTTAAGTCTTAGTTAAATAAAAAAAATTTTATGAAAAAATTAATTTTGTGCCATTGAATGAGCGGAACAAATTTTATCACTTGTTTAAAATTCTAAAAAATATAAGAAATATTTAAGATAAAAATATTTTTTTAAATTTATTTTATTCAAGTTAAAAATATAAATAAATATCAAATACTATTCTCGAAATCAACTTTAGTCTAAGCTTAATTAATCAATTAATAAAATATTAGATAAAAAATTTAACAAACATTTTCTGTCTATTTTTTTTTTCGTTTTGATTTTTTAGATAATTTTAAAGTAAAAGAAAAAAAATTGTTTTTAACAAACATTTTCAATGTTAATGGCATTTTGGTTAGAATAAGTTAAAATTAAGAGTCTAAATTGACATTTGATTGTGACAGCTCAATGGCCTTTTCTTTTAGAGACAACACACTGCCCATTTCACTGGCATCAATAACTTCATTTAGTTTAGTCTGAAAAACCTCGACCACTTTGATCTGATTAGACAAACGGTGAGCGCCGCGCATCCAAAGATGCTTAGAGCGCTCAATCGCGTCCTGATCTTCGTCTATTTCGTGCTCCAAATCCACAACAGGCTCTGGCTCGGCTTTTTTTTTCTTTAACAAGCTGGCAACTTTTTTGACCAAACTATTCGGTATGCATGATATCACTTGACCCCATAGCAATGAGCCAAAGCCTAATGCCAAACACCACATCCATTGATCCATTTCAAGCTTTTCTACTGCAAATATGATGCCACCAAAATTAACTATCAATATCTAAAAATTTAAATTGAAAATAAAATTTTCTAATTTTTTTTTAATTCTACTTGTCCGATGAAACAAAACAGCCAAATGAGCAAAAATATCATGTTGTTTTGAATACCTGAAAATACGTTTCTTTCATTGTGAATTTTTCTAGCATTTATTTCATTAAACAAAGTCATTAGAACAAAAGCATTAAAAATTATAGTAAAGTGAACACTGGGATCTCTTAGCTTGCTAATATCATGGTATTTAATGACACTGTCAACGAGCATCCAATCTTCAACTTGAAAAAATTTTTCTTAAATTTAATTTTTTTTTAATAGAAAAAAAAATTTTTTACTCTTGTAGACTAAAGCAAAAAGTACAATGAGTTGATATACTGCATGTCCGAGAATGTTTTTCATCATTGTGTGGGATATAATGGACTTGTTGCGTCCATATGGTTTTCGTTTAAGCAAGTCTTCAGTGGGCGGCTCAGTGGCCAATGCCAAAGATGCCAAAGTGTCCATGACCAGATTGACCCAGAGCATTTGGACGGCCTTGAGCGGCACGGCCTGAATCGTAGCTGCACACACTACACTAAATATGCCAGCTGAAAAGTTAGCTGTCAGTTGAAATTGCAAAAATTTAGCAATGGCGTCATACACATTACGGCCCCACATCATAGCTTTGACTATCGAGCTAAAATTGTCGTCTGTCAAAATTATGTCCGACGCCTCTTTGGCCACATCGGTTCCCTGAATTCCCATGGCAAAGCCTACATCCGCTCTTTTCAGTGCTGGACCGTCGTTTGTACCGTCACCGGTCACAGCTACAACTTCCCTGTTTGTCTTTAAATTTAAAATTAAAAAAATATTTTTTTTAATATTTATTTTATATAGTAAATTTCAATAATGCTTTTAAGGAAGAATGTTCACAATGCTCACTATTTAAGGATGGTAAAAAATTAAACACAGATATAGATTAAGTAAAAATACTTGGCTATCTTTAAGCCACAAATTTTAGTCCTCAAAAATAATAAGTAAAGCCTAAGAAATGTTCGAACAATCAAAGGCCAAAGGAATCTTTTAAACCTGTTTTTTAACTTTTCTTTATTTGTTTAAATTTAATCATTTTTTTATCAATTTATCAATTATTTTTTCAATCATATCTAAAATAAAAAATATTTCAAAATTTTTAAAATTTTTATTACAAAATTTATTTTTCATTGAAAAAAATTAAAAAATGAGTTAAAAAAATGGACCGAAAAATCCCTCCGGCTTTTGAGTGTTAATAAGTATCATAAAATTTGTTGTTTAGAAAACTGAAAATATTTTTCTATTTTCTTATTCAAAAAGTTGTGGAGTCTTTTAATAAAAAGAAAAAAAAATTGTTTTCATTTTGACATTTCTAAAGCTTTTGATAGAGTTTGGCATGATGGAGGATTAGTAAGTAGCATTTTAAGCATCTTCATAATTGCAAGAGAAACAAAACAAATTGTCAATGCTCTCTTTTTTTTATTTTTAAAAAGATAGAGAATCTTTAAAACATGAATAATTAGTAGCATATAGTAGTTAAAAATGGCTTTTCAAATGAAAAATGAATGATATTCAAGGTTGTATTCTCTGTTCCACTTTGTTTATACTTTTTGTCTTTATTTACAAACCAATTAAGCTATTATTGAGAGATGAAATTTTAGAAACAGTCAATTCCTACAGCTCAGAAACACGAATAATGTTCCGTTTCTTATCAAACAACTTAAACAATTTTGCTTGAAATCGTGAAATTCTAAAGAGAGTCTTCAAAAGTCTATTTTTATTAGTCACCTTGTTTATAACAGTCCCGTTTGGATGAAAGCTTAACACTAGAAGCACAAAGCATTTTTTCACGTTTTTTTAATTTGAAATTATTATATAAAAAAAAAAATTATAATTTTATAAAGTAACATTAAATTTAAAGAAAATTTTAAAATCTGCATGAATCAAAAAAAATATATTTATTTGAAAAATCCGTTCAAAAGATACGATGATTTAAAAAATTTTAAAACATTGAGTCATTTTGACTAGTTTTAGTGCTTCTAGTGTTAAAAAGAAAAGCTTCCAAAACAAAATTCTAATAATCATTGGTATCAGAAACAAGAAATTGTTCAAAACACACATTAGAAGATGTAAAACAACACAAAATACCATCATAATAGATTCGACTTTAAAAAATTTTTTTAAATTATTTTGTTTTTTATTTTTCTTATTCATTTAAATATTTAATTCAATTAGAAATAAATTACAAAGTAATTCACAGACAAATTACTGTGAACCACAGTGTATGTCATCAATTGTGCCATATCTGAATATGTGAATATGAAATTTTTACTAACGAAGTTTCTAATGCATTATGGCGGTGTCAATAATCAAGAAAAAAGTAAGCGAAGATGGTCTCGTAAAGTTGAAAAAACTTTAGTTGTTGAAAAAAATATTCAGAAGAATTCAAAAAGGTCAACAAAGAGAGGTAGACTGCCTAAAATTACAAAAAAAAACTTAAAAAAAATTTAGTCTAGATTTTTTTATGTGATTTTTTTATTTTTTAAAAATTTTTTGTGATTTATTTTTTTTCTCTTTGTGTGTGAAATTCTATTTTTTTGTTATAAACATTTTTTTTGGCTGCCAAAAAAATTTTCCCAATTTAAAACATCTCTCAAATATTAAATGGGGTTTTAAACCAAAAGCATTAACATTAGAAGCACCAAAACGAGTCAATTTCACTCGTTTGTATTTCTTTTGAAATCTATTAATTTTAAACTTCACGTCAAGAAAATCAAGAGAATTTATCTCCTAAGCGTGTGTCATGTCAAATTCGTTTATGTGGTAATTAGAAAGCTATGCTAAGCAGTGTGTGGATTTTGTACAAAAAAATAGATAGTTTTTGTAAAAAATGCGATTAACCATCGGTATATGAAAAGACAAAAATTTAAAAAATAAATCATTTTTATTCAATTGATTTAATAATTTCAATAAATTTAAACATAAAATATATGATTTATTCATTATTAAATTGTTAAATTTATTATCAGAAACTAACATTAAAAATACAGGTTATTCAGAAGTCAACAGATAGATCTATTTTGAATCTAAAATATGAAACCCTCTCCAGCATATTGAATCACGAGACTTGTAATAAACTTAAACTACTAGCAGTTTCGAATCAACATTTTGAGTTGAATGAAAAAAATATCAAAACAAGACCAAGTTATTCTATTCCATCGGTGGTCAGATTAAAAAATAAAGAAGAAATGGCAATAAAAAGAAGGCTTCGAATCAAGATATATCGAATATCTTAGTTAATTGTATAATTGATATCTAGCAATTTGTCCTTTTTTTTCCTAAACTAAAAAATATTATATTTTTAATTTTTTTTGTACTATTTGTCTTAAACTGGCTTAACTTAATAAAATAAAAGGTTATTTTGAATTTTGAAAAAAAAATTTTTTTTACAAAAATTTGTCACCCTCAAAAATTCGTAGCCAACAAAATTATTATTTATTTATTCTTATTTTTTGCGTTTTAAAATTAGAATAAAATTTTAATAAAACTGAAAAAAAAAATTTTATTTTCTTACCGATAATTTGCTTTCCACAATTCCATTCACTAAAATAAATTTATCCGAAGGAGAAGATCTGGCAAGTACTCTAAGCCTTGGCCAAACTTTGTCCAACAAATGCTGTCTAATTTGACCAGTCTCATCTCTAATTCTCTTATTGAAATCCTTGCTCTCCAAAATTAAAAAGTCATCACTGGGCTTTATGATACCGCACTTCATGGCAATTGAAGTCGCTGTGTTTATGTTATCACCGGTGATCATGCGCACAACAACTCCACTAGTCTGACACTTGTGAATGGCATCGGGCACTTCAGGCCGCACAGGATCTTCTATTCCAACTATGCACAAGCAGACTAAATCGTTGACTACATTGTTTTCAGATTGCCAATCGGGCTCTTGGTCAAAACGCGAACAGCTCGGATCATGTTCATCTTGCTCTAGGCTGACAAAGTCCTTGTACGCAATGCATATTGTTCTCAGTCCGTCCATGGCCATCGGCTCAATAACTCTATGAGTAATTGAATTAATTTTCCCCTCATCTAATCTAACCACTTGTCCTTCTGAATTCATGTACCAACTGCATTTGGATAAGACCATTTCCGATGCTCCTTTTGAATAGAGTCTAAAAGCACCGGCTCTTTGGTTATTTTTCACCACTGTGCTCATCATTTTTCGTGCCGAATTAAACGTGAACACTTTGACAAACTGTTCGCTTGGATTTTCAGCTCTAATTGCTTCATAATTAGCGCCTAGTTGATGCACAAAACCCAATAGAGCACATTCAGTCTTATTGCCAATTTGTTTCGGCAATTCATACTCCACACTGCTTATCTCCAATCTAGATGTATAATTGCTATTTATAGATGCCGATTGTGCTATTAAATTTTTTAAATTTGAATTAATTTCTGCGGGAATTTTTAGATGAAGCTTATCGGCTAGCCAGCACTGGACTACCGTCATACGATTTGTGGTAAGTGTGCCGGTTTTGTCCGAGCATATTGTGGTTGCATTGCCCATTGTTTCACAAGCGTCCAAATGACGCACCAAATTGTTGTCTTTGGTCATTCGGCGGACTGCAAATGCCAGCGCCAGCGTGACTGCCAGGGGCAGACCTTCGGGAACAGCTACTACTATTACTGTTATGCCCTGGATTAGATAGGATATGATGTACTTTATGTACAAATTGGACCATTGGCGACCTTTGATTAGAAATTCTTCTATGCTCATGCGAATGACTAGGATCAAAAATGTGAAAAAGGCCGACAGCATTCCAATGTAGCCGATTTGGAGAGCCAATTTTCCCAGCTTTATTTGAAGAACTGAGCGATGTTTTTTTTTTGGCTTTTTTTTCTCTTCTTCCAGACCACTCGGTTGGCCATTTGCCTCCTCTTCAATTCAATAAAATTCTAATTCGTCTGTTTATTATATTAGATAATTGCCTACCTATTGGTTGAGTATTCAAATTTTCATACTCTTAAAAAAATAGATTGGAAAAATTTTTATTTATTTTATTAAAATTTAAAATATATTAAGCAAATTAAAATTTCGAAAAAAGAAAAAAAAATTTTTTTTTTTGTTTTGTACATTTAAGGAAAAAAATTTTTCTAAAATTTTTTTTTTTTTTAAGAAATTTTTGACGCTTTTTGTTAACACCCTGACATGTTTGTTTTTTATTTCTTGATTTAAAAAAAATAAGACTCTTTTTTTACTTTTTTTGAACAAAAATTTTTTTTTTTGACAAAATTTTGACAAAAACTTTTGACTTTACTTCTTTTTTTTTTTAATATTCAACTATAAATATAGTCAAAAATGAACAAAATATTAAGCAAATAGCGTTGAAAAATGATATTCAGTCTTTGCAAGCTAATTATGAAAATAAACTTCTATTATTTAATAAATTTCCAAAAAAAAAAATTTCCTAATCTATTCTCTTGTTAGAATTGATTTTGCACTTAGAAAAATTTGGTACATTTTAAGGAAAAATCTCAATTCCAGGTCAAAATCAAAAACTTTAGTTAATACATGCAGCAATTATGGGTCTATTGATACCGATCCTAAAGGAGTGACGTTAATTAAATGAATTTTTTATGTATACTAATTAAAAAATTTTATTTTCAGCTTCACTTTTCAAGGTCCGGGGGTCTGATGGACCTGATTTTAATAGAATTTTTAAACTTTTTTATTCTATAGTTTTAAAAAATAATTGTTAAAAATATTAATTTCTCAAAATTTAAAAAAAAAGTCTTCTTCTTCTTAATCATTTTTTCTAAGACATTAATCTGATGGACCTGATTTTTTATTCATTTTTTTTAAGTTAAATTTAAAAAAATTAATTTCTAGAAATAAAAAGAAAAAAAATTTTTTTTTTTGATCAATATTTTTAAATAAAAATAAGCTACTTTTATTTTGGTGTTTTTTCTTTTTTTCCGATTCGGTTTCTTCACCAGTTGCACCAAGCAATGTCATAATAATACCCGTTTGAGAATTTAGACCGACAGCAAGCACTAAAAATTGTCCACTTCCCTCCATGACATGAGTTCCAGACAAAAGAACAGCATTGTCAGAGCAATTTTTTTTAATCAAATCAGTTTCACCAGTCAAAGAGGACTCGTCTAATTTAAGATCAGACGAATTGGTAACAATACCATCAGCTGGTATTAGATCACCATATTTAACACAGCAAATATCACCGACAACAATGTCTTTGACATTTATTTGCATCATTCGGCCGTTTCGAATCACCGATGCCAAATTTTCTGACTCAATGCGGTCTTGGAGACCGCGAAATTGCTTCTCCTTGCGCCAATCGTTGAATGCTGTCACGAATACGACTACAACGACAGCGATCATTATTGCAGCGCCTTCAACCCATTCTAGATTGCCCATTTCTTTTTTTTCACGATTGCGAAACTCCTCGTCGGCGATCTCGCCTACTGGATGGTAAAAAGACAACGATATTGATATAACAGCACATATCATCAACATGACTAAAGTTGTGTCTTGCAATGCTTCGAAAGCAAGCTGGAATATTGATTTGGGCGGCTTTGGTGGAATTTCATTTTTGCCATAAAAGCTTGTACGCCTTTTAAATTGGTCCTCGGAGTCCGATATGCCGTTGACTATGTCCGATTGGAGCAAATTTGCAAGCGCATCAGTTTGACCGTATTTTAGACGAATTCGTTCGGTGGCCTCGGAGCTTTTCAATTGAATTAGCTCCTTTAGCTCGTTTACTCTTATGTTAAAGTGAAAATCTTGGACTTTTACTAGGCCATTGGAGCTCGTACCAGCTGCTTGTTGATCGGGCATTTCTCTATTTACAAATTCATAATTACTAGTTTTATATACACACATTTGAATTTTTATAAAATCTAAAGAGCTTGATAATTGATTGTCAAGAGGGTTGTTATCTAATCATAAAACAATTTATAGACACGCGATTTCGGCGTGCTGAATCCCGGCCAGGATTGGACTTATTTTTGTAACTAGGAACGTTGACCCGAAGAATCAGACCTTTTTTTGCTTCTTGCTTTATTGGCTTAGAAAACTATTTTCCTAATTATGTAGAGAATTTTTGTTTCTGAAAATATTTGAACATTAAAGCATCAATTATTTTCAAATGCTTTCTATTATTTTATTCATACTGTTTCTTGAAATAAACTTGTCTTTTTTTTTTAAATTCATATATAATTATGATCTTGTCTAAAATGAGATAACTTGATTCAAAATATTTGTTTGTGAATAAATTAATTCTTGATTCTAAAGGTTAAAAAAAATTTTTTTAGTCCTACAAGTATCACTATTCAAGTATCTAAGCGTGGATTTATTTGAGTAAAAAACTTTTATTTTGCATAATTAAAAAAATAAACTATCTCTTGCTAAAGTTCAATTTTATTATCCATAGAAAATAATGTATGCACAACAGTAGAGAATATACTTTTTTTAGTGCTCTAATCAGTAAATAAATATTGATTTTTGGGCTTTGATTTATCCGACTGAGTTAACTTGTTTATTCTCTCAGCCAAATGCTTTAATATTTTCTAATAAAAAAACAAAAAATTAATAGTAATTATTTTTAATCTATTTATTGAGTATTTATTTATAATATAACAATTTTGTGTCAATAAGACAAAAACTTGGTCGATAAAATAATCTAAGACTTTAGCATTATTTAGTTAATTTAGTGTAAGTTTTATCTAGTTTGTTCTATCGAGCAAAGTGTATTAATTGTTGCTTAACATATGAATAATAGTGTTGGATGCAGTCTTCGCGAACCGTTCAAAATTGTCCACAGTTTTTTGCGATCTCATTATCAGATTTTATTAAAATATTTTTTAATTATTTTTTAAATTAATTTATTTTAATTATTATTAAAAATAAATAATTTCATTTATATTTTGAATTTTTTTTCATGAACTGGTAACAAGCTCAGCTTCAACTTCAGTTTCAACCTGAATTGGGGTCTCAATCTCAACTGATGTTTCAACATTATCTTCAATTAAATTTGTCTTTAAAAATTACAGGTAAAAATAGGTAAAAAAATAAATAATTGATTAACTTGTTACGTTATTTTCTTGTTGTTGCAGCTAAAATAGTTTCGATTTTAACATCGATAATTTTTTCTAATTGGGCATAAAAATTGGAAATCAAAAATTAATAAAGGATTTCGTGGAAAATAAGATGAAAAGAGTTTTTACTCTCTAAATAGTGTTGGATGCAAACCAAAATTAATAAAACCAGAAACTATAGCTTTCTTATACAAACAATTCTCTCAGTCAATCTTCAGATATCATTTAGATAATATCTTCATTAATGAAAAGAGTTTAAAGGAATTTTATATACGGCAAAATATTTTAATAAAACGATTTATTGGACTCAGTAAATTTACAAAAACAAAACCTTTGAACAAAGCACTAAAATTGCAGTCAATTAGACAAATTTATTAAAAGCATAAAATATTATTTATCAAACAAATTTTAAACAGTTATCAAAAGCAGAAGATCTGACTCATATAAATTGTACTGTAAACGATTTAGCATTCAGTGTTCTTTTGATTGAATGGTGCCTCGAATGTGGCAACTCTGGACTAACCGATTCGATTAAATAATATTTTTATTTAATAGAATATTCTTATTTATATATTTATTATAGAATCTCTTCCTTTCATCATTCATCTTCTTACTTTACTTAAAGTAATATTTTTTTAATCATTTAGCTTAAATAAATAGCTTCACTTAATGCGCATGGCATATCTATATCTGTGATTTTATTTATTAATTTATTTGTATACTGTACCGAGCTAGAGCTCCTTCAGAATACAGAAAAAAATAGAGTTAATAAAATAATATAAAATAAAAATAAAGTAAATCAGCTTAAAAAAAAGAAAAAAAATGAAAATAAAGCTTAAAAGACATAGGTTGTTGCATGTGACAGAAGTTTACATAGTTGAAGCTTCGGGAAAAAAAGAGAAAATAGTAAGGTAGCAATTACACAATGGAGTAGGGTTAGGTTGTGAATTACTATTATTATTTATTTGTATTTCTGTTCCGAGCTTTAGCTCCTTCAGATTAAAAATAAAAATAAAAAATAAGAAAAAAATAAAGTAAAAATAAGTTAAATTAAAAAATAGAGAAATATTAAATTTAAATTTAGATAAATTAAGATAGAGAGTAACAGAATTCATTTTTATATATTTGATGATTCAGGATAAAAAGAGGAAATAGTAAGATAGCAATTACACAATGGAGTTGGGTACTCGATATTTCTTGATTCGAAACCTTTGTTATATTCTTCCACCAGTCTGACAACTAGTGGAACAGAGTGGCTCAGTCCTACCCTAACATATCTCTCCCTTATCTCAAAAAGTCGATTGAGACTGTCAGTAGTTTAAGTTAATTACTTTATTTTTCTAAATTAAATTAATTGATTAAATGAATAAGAAGAAAAAAATGAAGCGTTTGTTCTTAATTTTCCAAGCAGACGTCTCTCAGAATGCTTTTTGTTTCTCACTCTTCTTCTTTGTCTTCTTTTGTCAATTTGTCTTTTTCTACTGTCCCATACAATATTTAGTTTTCTAAGCAGTACTATACTTGATAGCATAGTTTGTCGTACTCCTAAGTATCATCAGTTTATTTCATAATTAAAATAGAAAAAAATTTAAAATGACATGTTTAAAAATTTTTTTTCAGTAATAAAATAATAATCAAAAAAAAAATCTATTAAATTACTATACAAATCTAAAAAAATCTATACAAATTAATATAAAACTATATTTCAAAATTTGCTAGTTAATCTTAAAAATTTAATAAAAAATTTTTTTTTAAATCACTCTTTCAATCCTATAGATTATCTTTTTGAGTTATTTAGCTACTGGTGTGACTAAAATAGAGTATTATTTTGAAATGAGTTTGGACGCTGGACTCCTTGAATCGCATTTGGACTCGGCTAGATTTTTGCCTTTGTAAATTTTTTTCAAAAAATTCTGAAAATTTTGATCAAAACAAAAATAAAATACAAAATTGGACAAAATGGATAGAGTAAAAAAAAATTTACACAAATGTTTGATTAATTGATCAAAACGCATTTTATAACAAATGACAAATAGAAAAAATTCAAATGAATTTT
Source organism: Brachionus koreanus (assembly GCA_016987375.1). NCBI lineage: Eukaryota > Metazoa > Rotifera > Eurotatoria > Ploima > Brachionidae > Brachionus > Brachionus koreanus. The sequence goes on along the minus strand of PJRA01000444.1, from coordinate 363,744 downwards.
CTACTTGATTTTTATTCTTGAGACTAAAAAAGTGCATAAACGAGTAGGCAACAGGAAGCAAATCAAATACACGCAGAAAAAAATTCATCAACGAATTGACCAAAGTAGCCCTCAAATTTCTCATCTGAACATTTCTATTCTCTTTAAGATCAATTTTAATATTTAAATTTAATTTCAATTTAACAGCTTTATTGCTAATTTTTCTCAGCTTAAAAATCAAAAGCCAATCTATGATCATATTGACAAGCAGAAAAAATACTTCATTTATAACTTCATTTATGGCATAAACAGACTTAATGAGAATGTCCAATTTAAATTTGATATTCAAGTCATCGTCAAGAAGCGAATAGGGAAAATTAAGAATTGGATCGCTATAATTTAAAATAGAAAAATAGTAATTTAAAAAATTTAGCAAAATTCCAATTATAAAAGAAAACATGAAAAATCTGGCAAAGTTAAGTTTTTTCTCGGTCAGTTTGAACATTGAAGTTTGAACTATGCACAATCGACTGTACGTAAAACCAATAGTCATTATATTGATCAAAAATTTAAGCACTCTTTGGAAAATATTTATGAATATCATTTGAAAGTATTGTACATGAATTAGTGTTCGAATTTTGGAGCAGTATAGTCCATTGTAAAATGGACACTCGTTGGCTAAATTGAGCAAAGAGAGAACCAAGTAAATGCTGCTCAGAGCTGAAAATGCTTTGATAAATTTGTATTGATTTTTTTTAAAGTATTTTAATTTGAATGTAAAAGCTGTTAAAATGTTCAGTACAAATCCGATTAGACTAAATAGTGGATTTAGAATGATTAAGATAATGAAATCTACAAAAACAATTAATTCTCCAAATGATTCCAGGTCTAATTTTTGTTTAATTTTTGGTGTTTACGCTGCATTTTAATCTCATCAAAGTGAAATTGCAATAAGATATGTCTTCATTTAGCTGGACAAATGAATCAGGATAATCTAGTATCATTCGGTTTGCTAATTTACGATTCATCAAACGTATGTAATTAAATGTACATGTAAAACGGTGGCTATAATTTCTCAAAAATCCATCCGATGCACCCAAAGATATCATCTGATTAAAAGGAAATTTAGTGTATAAACAAAAATCTTCATTAGGAAACAGTTTATCTAAAGTTAATGTCTTATCCGAATAAGGCGGTCCCGTATGACTAATAACAATAATAAAACTAAATTTACCGTTTTTAATCACATCGCTTTTGTTGCTCAAATCGACATTTAGATTTCTATTAATTCTTTGAATCCAATGCAAACCTTTGTGCAATAAATCTCTGGCAAAATAAATGTCCAAGCGTATTTTTTTAAGAAAATTGAAATTTTCAAATGTATCTGCTTGTACATAATTAATTTTGCCTCCTAAAAAAAATTTTGAACAATACCTAAACAAAGCTTTACTCAAAACACTTGGACTTAAATTTATATTTTCTGTAAATTCAAGTACTACAACTAGAACTTGATTTCTAAAATATGACACACTGGTGAAATGAATTGTATTAACTTTGTAAAAAGTATTAGCCAAATAAAGCATATAAAAATACTTAATTCTTGTATTTTGAAAAAAAAATGGACAAAATTGTTTGCTAAAAGAATTTCGACTTAGCAAAGCAAACCGGTAAATGGTAAACAAATGAGCAAGGTTTTTTTTCATGACACAATTAATTGACAATGATTTGTTGGTAAAAAACTCAAATTTAGACTCAAAAAATTGAAGAGCGAATGTAATGTTCATTTGATTAAGATTTTGAAAAAGATCACTTTCAAGTCCGTCTAAGCCAAAATATGAGATAGTAGTGATTTCACTTACAGGCAGTTCTTGAATAAAATCAATTGTCTTGGTTAAATGAGAGTTGTTTAACACATTACTTTCTCTCGATGAAGTGTAAAATAAATTTTGATAATGCCTCAATGTGTAAATAGAATGTTCATCTAAAAGATGATGTATATTGTCACCCAGATTGTAACACAAAATGGTATGAATTCCGGATTTTTGTAGTACACAACAATTTGCATTTGAAGTGCATTCAAAAAAGATTAGAATAAAAAAGGAAAAAAATTTGAACATTTCTATTTTTTTTCCAAATTGAATTTTATTAATAGAAAAAGATAAAATTTTTTGTTAAATTAAATTTTATTTTATTGCTAATTTTTTATTTCAAATGGATTTGAATTTCAAACGATTTAAAATAAAAATAGATATTTTATAATATTTTTATCAAAGAGCCGTTTTCAAATATATTTTAAAAAAAAGAAATTAATTTTTTTTTGTAATTTGAAACATTCAAGAAAATTCAAAAGTAGATTTAATATGATTAAGAATTAACAAGTATTAGATTTGATTTGAACACACAAGGATAAATCTAAAAGATGAGACAAAAATATTCAAATTTCAAG
>PJRA01000444.1:345405-359363 GCA_016987375.1 Brachionus koreanus | reverse complement strand
CTTGAAATTTGAATATTTTTGTCTCATCTTTTAGATTTATCCTTGTGTGTTCAAATCAAATCTAATACTTGTTAATTCTTAATCATATTAAATCTACTTTTGAATTTTCTTGAATGTTTCAAATTACAAAAAAAATTAATTTCTTTTTTTTAAAATATATTTGAAAACGGCTCTTTGATAAAAATATTATAAAATATCTTTTTTTATTTTAAATCGATTGAAATTCAAGAAAATATTTGGTCTCGGAAAGAGAAAAAGCCAAAACATCCAAACTCATACATGTCCTAGTAATGGAAACAACCGAAATGATGCTACTAAAAAGAAAACTTCATTTTGTGAATATGCCGATAGTTAATAAATTCACAAAAGGTTTTCTCGACTGTCTATTAAAAGAATTAGTGCAAAACAAAAAAATATTAGCAATAAATCGGTAATTAGTGAATTTAATGAAATACTAGGAAGTGAAAGCACAGAATGCCTAAGAGATCTCGAAAAAAAATCAATGATAAAATAAAAGAGATATCACTAAACAGTCGAGAATGTAAGAAACATGGAATAACTGATTCAATAAAGTTTTGTATTTCTGGATCAATGACTTAAGGGAAACAAGAAAAAATCCTACAATACTTAACGAAAGCTTTCTTAGCGAAGCAAAAACGTAGAAAAAAATCTACTCAACAAAATTTTACCAAGCAAAATTCCAGTAAACTTGCTTTTAAACAATTAAATTTTGAAAAATTATTTCTTAGTTCTAAATTATATCATCTGACTAGCGCAATTAAAAAAAAAGAAAAGAGTTAGAAAGAAAAAAAACTACTTTTTTTTAATTTTATTTTATTTTTATTTTTTTTTACATCATCCTCGCGGTGTGGTTTTATGACATTGAATGTTGAGATTAAAAAATTTAATATTTTCAGACTGCTAAAAATTTTGATGAATTTAAATATAAAATTAAATTTTAGTAATGTTGAAAATTGATCAGATTGGTACACTTTGGATTATTTTTAATTTGAAAATATTTATCTTTTAAAATTTAAACTAAAATGTATTTTAAAAGACTCAAAATTAGTTAATAAATATAAGCTCAATTTGAATATAATAATAATAATAATAATAATAGTTATAGGTTGTAACAGGAAGGAGTTCCTGCAAGTGAGGGTGTGCCTCACTATGACAACCGATTTTGAGCGCTCGATGTGTGTTTGTCGTAGTTAGCTTTGAAACCATTCTTCGTTTTTGATTGAATTACTGAGGCTGGTAGATGATTCCAAAGTGGGACTATCCAACTCGTTATGAAATACTCTCTTTGACTACAGTTAGGTGTTGTTGTCTCGATTTTATATAATTTATTTAAAAATAATAAGTTGAAATTTGATCAAGTTGTGGCTATTTGGATTATTGAAAGAAAATTTTCCAAAAGTTCGTTTAATAAGTCAAAATGAGCGTAAAATCAATAATTAGAGACTAGACATAGGACTTAAAAACTAGAATTAAAAAAATTTTTTCTAGAATTGTGGAAAAATATTGTTAATAGCATAAATAAAAAAAAAAAAATTTTCTTTAAAAATATTTATTTTATGATAATTGAGCTAATTATAAATTATTGATTAATCACTGTCATAAGTAGCAACAGCAGCTGCGGCCGATGGATTATTAATTATTTCTTCACCCAAACTATGCAATAAATCTTTTCTATAATCATCAAAATCGCCATCAAGTGCAAAAATATCCTGAGATTCAATTGAGTACAATCTACAGTCAGTTTCTCTGATTAATCGTTCGTCATGAGACACGATTATGACGCCGCCTTTATAGTCCGAAATGGCATCGGCCAAAGCATCAATGGACTCGATGTCCAAATTGTTTGTCGGCTCATCCAAAATGACCACATCGGGCGCTTTACAAGTCAAATCACACAAAGCCACACGCGCCTTTTGACCACCGGACAAGTCACCTATTTTGACTTCGTGTGCAAAGCCAGCCAGTCCAAGTGTGCCCAATCTTTTTCTACACTCTTGATAGTCCAAATTGTAATACTTTCTCAAATGGTCAACTGGTGTTAAATTTAAATCGAACTGATCAGCTGAATGTTGGTCATATCGTCCTATTTTGAGAAATCTATTTCTAATCAATTCACCACTAGTTGGTAGAATATCACCCATCAGCAATTTCAATAGTGTTGATTTGCCTACACCATTTGGTCCCACAATGGCCACTCTACTTTGCATGTCAATGGCAAAATCAATGTCTTTGAACAAATAGGCCTGATTTTCGTACTTGAACGAAACATTTTTAAGGCCCAATATTGGTGCACTTAGTTGATTTGGCTCTGGAAATTTAAATTTAACAATATACTCTTTTGGACGCTTTAAAAGCTCAGTAGGTCCATCGTTCTCTCTCTGTATGCCTTTGTTTTTCATGTTTTTTTCTTGTTTTCTAGTCAAAAATTCCTTGGCCTTGCTCTCGGCTTGTTTGCTCGACTTGCCCGATGCTTTCATCTCTTTCAAGCGTTTTTCTTGTTTTTCGAATTCTTTCAATTGCTCTTGGCGTTTTTGAACCAACATTTTTTTAAATTTAGAATAATTGCCTTTGTAGTAGAAAAGTTTTTCTTGGTCCAAGTGAATTACGTCCGTGCATACATTGTCCAAAAAGCTTTGGTCATGCGACACAATTAGAAGAGTTTTCTTCCAATTTTGTAGGTAGTTGTCGAGCCAAATGACCGCATTCAAGTCTAAGTGATTTGTCGGCTCGTCAAGCATCAAAAATGTCGGCTCCATGAACAAAGCTCTTGCTAGCGAAATGCGCATTCGCCAACCACCGCTAAAATTCTTGGTCGCTCTTTCCATCATTTCTTTATCGAAGCCAAGACCGGCCAATATGCGACGCGCTTTGCCTTCGGCAGCGTCTGCTTTCATTGCATTCATTTCTTCATAGATTTGATTCAGTCTTTTCACTTCGTCTTTGGTTTGATTATCGTTAGCCAATATTTTTTTTTCTTCTTCCATTAGTTGCATACGCTTTTTGTCTGCTTTTAGAACAGATTGTATGGCTGGCTCATCATCGGCCTGCACTTCTTGTTCACATAACAACAAATCAATATTGGTAGGAATTTTGAGTGAACGATTAGCTATGTGTTTTAGAAGAGTTGTTTTGCCCATGCCATTAGGTCCTATAAGACCATAGTGTCTGCCATATGATATCTTAAGATCAGCATTTGAAAACAAATTTCTTCCCTTAGTCGATATAGAAAAGCCTTCAATTTTAATGTCTAGTGAATTTTCCAACAGATTTTCGGATCGTCCTTGATTGCCTTGTGTCAAGGTGAAATTTTCTGTTCCGCTTTTTGCCTCTTCGTTTTTCAATTCATCATTAAATTCAATTTTTTTCTTCATTTTTTTAAGCTCTTTGCGACTAATTTTAACTTTTTTGTCCTCTTTGGCCTCTTCCTCTGGCTCAACCGGCTCTGGTTCTTTTTTAGATTCAACTTGCTTTGTTGTCTCATGATCACTTTGACTTTCGCCATTATCTTCCATCTCGTCACTTAGGCCAGACATTAAAATATTAAATTTTGTTTTCACATTCACAGGTTCCGCATCGCTTTCGCTTTCTTCACTTGCTTGATCAATATTTGCCATTGGCTCATCGTCATCTGAATCCTCTTTTTTTGCTTTGTTTTTTTTTTTATTTTTTTTGGCCTTGGTCTTAGCTGGTTCTGGTTGAGCATCTGGTTTATCAACCACAGCATCGACTTCTTCTTCCTGATCGCTCTCATTTTTCTTCTTTTTTGATTTTTTTTTCTCTTTTTTTGGTCTTTCATCGTCTAAAGACACTTTACTTGTCGCCATTGCGACCTGTTCCAGCTCATCTTCAGACTGGTTGTGGCCTTTTTTCGACCTCTTGTCCTTTTTGGTCTTCGAACTTGTGTCGACTGCTTGTTCGTCGTCCAAGTTTTTCTTACTATTTTTAGTTTTCTTCGACTTTGATTTTCTTGAGTCGTCGTCGTTCATCTTCTATCTACCATAGAAAAAATTAAGATTTTAATATTATCAAATATTTTGATAATTTTTGACTCAATTTATACTCAAAACATGCTTTCAAAATAGTAAATTTTATTTTGAAATTTTTAGATTAGAAAAATAGAATTGCACATATCTTATTTTATTCATTATTAAGTGAACATTTTTGCATTTGAGCACACAATTTCAAAATTGTTTGAATATTTAAACTGTTAATTAACACATAAATTTGTTTATACATAAAATTTAATAAAACATTGACATTTTTAAAAACAAAAAAAAAAGCTGAAAACGTCTTCATATATGGCATTTTTTTTTCATTTCAAACAAGAAAATGGATAAAGAACTCGCATTTTATGAGGATTTAAAGATTGATGATTTTATTTACCTCATAATTAACTTTGGTCATTTAAATCCATTCCATTTTTTGTCTCATTTATCTAAAGAAAAAAGAAAAATTTTGTGTTTTATTTTAAACTCATTACAATTTTTCACATGATAATTTAATCACTTAATATGTTTATTAACTGTTTACGAAATTATTTTGTTTAATTTATTCAAAAATAAATAATTCTTTATATGTTTTGGTTTACTTTTTTAAGGATTCAAAGTTTAAAATTTTAGTTTACACTGTGTTTTTTTAGGTTCAATTGTTTTATGTTTTTCTAATGCTTATCCACACTTTTAAAAAAGTATGTAGTACTTGAAACCCGGTATTGTGAAATTCAAATACAAACAAAAAAAAAATTCTGCCTATTTTGATAAATTAAATCTTCTAAAATATGATATTTATTAGAAGATATTGAAACATAGTGAAATTTTTTATTTATGCAAAAAAAGGACAAAAAATAAAACATCAATAAGATTTTAATTGATAGTTGATTTGATTTTCAAAAAAAAAAAAATAAAAGGTACACTGTTAGCGATTGAGGTTGAAAATCAGAGAATTTTATACATATATGTTGAACGGTTTGTCTTAATGATGCACCACTAAAAAAACTTTACTTTTATGTTGATTTTATTTTACCGAAATGTAGATATTGAAATTTGAATATTTTTTCAACATTCTAATTGATAATTTTTTACTTTAAGCTTGAAATAATAAATCAACCAAAATGTAAAAAAAAATATTATTTAAAGAGTAGAATTTTTAAAATTAATAGATCAATTTTAAATTTAATTTTTTGTGCAACAAAAAATTATAAATGAATTTGTGCAACAAAATATTATAAATTCAAATCAAATTGAGCACATGTTTAATGAATTTAAAGAATCCAAAAATCCAAAATACTTTCTTTTAAAATAAAGTATAGAAAATAAATTTTTCAACTGGACAGATATGGCTGTTGACACACCAAAAATTCTGAAGTCTCATAAAAACTGTATCAGTTTCCAAATTTTCAGCCGTTTTTGGTTTAGAAATGCAAAAGTTATTAAAGCTTGATAATTTATTTTCAAAATTTTGAAAAAAAAAGCTAACCGTCTGTTAGTTTAGAAAATAACTGAAATTTGGCGATCTTAGGTATTTCTAGGTCTATTTTAATTCTATGGGTTAGAAAAATTAAATTAAATTTTAAGTTAATTCATGCTTTTAAATATTGAGAAAAAAATTTTTAAATTTTTATTTTTGCTAGTCACAATTAAAAATCAATTAATTAAATTGATTGAGAAAATAGAACACATGTTCAAAATTTCGTAAGTTTTAATTTAGAAAAAATAAAGAATATTATGCAATTACTTTAAAAACTAAATAAAATACTAAAAAAAAATAATAATAAAAATTTTATTTTATAATTTATTTCAATTTAATATTTTTTTATTTCGTTTTGACTATCAATCATGTCTTTGCCATCTAGTTCGCCAAGTATTCACACAAATTATTTGATAAGGAAATTTTCTCTATTTGACGGATTTTCCCGACAAATACTCGATTCAATTAATGAGCAAATTGAATCCGGCTTGGAGAGCAAAGAAGAGAAAAGAGTGGAAAAAAGTGTGCCAAAATTTGACTTGTCCTCAATTGACAGTCTAAATCTAGCAGACAAAATATTGTGTTCTACTTGTCAGTGCTCGTTCGAGGACCGCCAGGAGCAAATCGAGCACTTTAGAGGCGATTTACACTTGTACAATTTAAAGCAAAAACTTAAAGGAAAATCAACTGTTAGCATAGAAGAATTTGAAAAATTAAGTGACATTTGTAGCATATCTGGCAGTGACACTGAAGAGGAAGATATCTACAAGTCATCGTCTAGTTCTGAAAGTGAAACTGAACATACAGTCAAGGCTAAGGCCAAAATCCATAATCACAAGAATAGACCAAAATTTTTCTTTAAACTCAACGACTCGACAATTATTTCCATTTATAGATCAGTCATTTTGTCTAAAAAGCACTTTGATAGTGATCAACAAGCGGAAATTTTGGCCAAAATTCGTAGCATTAATTCAGACAATAAATGGTGCATCATACTAGTAGCTGCAGGACACTTTGCGGCTGCTGTTTTCAAAGGGTCTGAACTAGTTTTTCTAAAAGAAATTTAAATAAATTTTTTTTAAAGAGATGAAGTAGTTGTTCACAAAACATTTCATCGATATGTGGTCCGGGCTAAGCGAGGAGGAGTCCAGAGCCAGCACGATTCGACAGGCAAGCACTCTAAATCAGCTGGTGCCAACATTCGCCGCTCCCAAGAGGCGAACTTCCGCGATGAAATTAGATCATTGATAGGAACAGAATGGAAAACAGAAATTGATCAATGTACATGTGTTTTTATCCGAGTGCCACAGTACAACAGGTCCGTGTTGATTTCACACCAGAGTCAAGCTCCTTTTGACAAAGACGATCCAAGACTCAGAACTATCCCATTTATGACCTTTAGACCAACTTTTAACGAGGTTAAACGGGCTCATAATTTGCTATCACGAGTTGAACACTTCGATAAAGATTTTTTGCATATTCTGACCAATTATGAGACAAAAATTGTACAATCATCCAAACAAGAGAGGCCAAAATCAAAAAAAAAGTCAAAAAAGAATAAATCAAGTCAACAAATTGAAGAGAAATCTCATAATTTGGACACTAGTTGTCAAATAGTCCAAGAAAAGAAAGAGCCTGAGAGACCAGTTCAGGACGAGTTTATACAAAGTTTGTACGGAGATAATCTAAAGCTATTCAATGAAATATATACTTGCTGCATGACTAATAATGCAGCTAAGTTAAAACAGCTGTTTTGTCCTTCAATTGACCAAGAAAATAAAATAGACTTAGAAAATTATAAGCTAAATATTGAAATGTTAATTAACAAGCGTTTAAACAAGCAAAATGGGTTTACTCTGTTGCACTTGTGCAGTCAAATGGGCCACTGTGAATGCGTTTGGGAGCTTCTGATGAACGGATGTGATCCTTCAATAAATGATTTAACACGGAATAAAGCTTTGCCTTATTTTGTTTCCCAGAATAAGGCTATTAGAGATTTGTATAGAAGATTTATGAATGACTTTCCGAACAGATACGATTATGTTAAGGCTAAGATAAACGAACCTCTGAGCATTGAGAAAATGACCGAAAAGGCTGAAAAAGAAAAGGAGAAAAAAAGACTTAAAAAGCAAGCGCGCAAACACAGAGAAGCTGTTGAAAAAGAAAAATTAACCAGGCAACAAATTGAAGAAAACGAGCGAAATTTGTTCTTGTCGTTGACCGATCAAGAAAAGAGACAGTTGTTAATAGACAGAAATTTTCTGAATTTGATGCCTATTAATGACAAAGACGAGTTGGACTCGATCACTCAGGCTAAATATTCACCGCAAAAAATCCGTATTATAAGCCGATGTTGGTTTTGCGGTGTCGACATGTCATCTAGCGTCCCATTTGAATATTTTGATTACAAGTTTTGTACAACCAAGTGTTTGAAAGCACATCGACAAAAGCAACAAGAAATAAGAAGCTTTTCTTTAAAATCATAATCTAAATTTTTGAAAATAAATTTTAAAACAAACATTTTTTTAATTTAATTTAAAAAATAAAAATTTTACTAATCTTAAGAGTTTATCAGAGTTAGGAATCCTAACCACTAGATCATATGGGAATTAGAAAAATATTTATTGATATCGGAGTCATTTATGTGACTATAAGATATTGAATTAATCCATTTTGGTGCAAATTAATGGTTTTTTTGGTGGCTCTAAAATTTGGGCTTATGCTAAAATACGGACATTGGTCGGATGTTATTAAGAATTATCCAAAAACTTCCGACCACCGACCATTTTGTAGAGAATTTGATGAACTTAAGAGCATATGTGTTAGTTGGACCATAATACCTTTTAAAACTAGCAAAAACGAGTAAAATCAAAAGCAAAAGCTGTTAACGGACCACATATTTTAAAGATAATGATAAGACCTTGGCTTTCCGACCGCTAACTTAATGAAAGAGAATAGCCTAAGGATTATTGTAGATAAATAGTCGCAAAAAACTATCTAAAACAAATTAATTAAAAATGTTAAAATGTACTTTTTTTGAAACCTTTGCATATCGCTTGGTTGATAATTAAAGGCTCTATATTCTTTTAATAATAATTAAGTGTAAATTTTATACTGTAAAACAATAAAGTGTATTTTTCTTAACATAATTTTGATTTGATATATTCTAAAATTTAAAATAATATCATCATCAGAGATTACTTTTTCAGATTTGGATCTTTTAAGAAGTGTCTGTAATTTTTTTAGAAATCATGAAAGATCAGAAAAAAAAAACAAAAAAAATTGGTATTTTGGGATAAAACTAAAACTTGTGCAAAAGTCAATTTAAGCTCTTTTGACTTGATTGGAAAATTTTTCTTATGAACTATTTATTTAAATTTAAATTGCATTTTTTTTAGTTTAAATTTAAAATATAAAATCAAATGTAAAAATTAATAAAATTTAATTTAATTATTTGAAAAATTTATGGAATTTTTTTCTCTATTAATTAACAGATTTATTAAAATAAATCAAGTGAACAGATTGAAGGGAAAAAAAAGTCCGAAAAAAATTTACTTTTTTTTTCTAGGTTAGTTTTCAGGCATTTAGATTAATATTTTAGAAACAAAAATAAAAAAAATAAATTTCATTTTAACTTAACAAAAAATTGACTTATTTTTTTAAATTAGCAAAATAACTTGAAATTTATCATTTAAAAATCAAGAGCTGTTTAAGAGAATTGAACCCAGATTAGTATGATTTAAGACAAGAATTCTTACCACTAGACCATACGGTAATATGAAAAAGCAAGCTTTATACTTAAAAAAAAAAGAAAAAATATTTTATTTATTTGACTCAGATCAATATTTAAACGAGTTAAATTTGAATTAAAATTAAAAAATTTTAAATTATTTTTAAACATAAAATGAACAGATTGGTTTTCACACAAGTTGTTTTAATTTTAAGCGTGATAAACTGCGGTGCTGCAGACAATCCCGAGTCGATTAACTTGGCAAAAAAAGTGGCTAAAATCGGCACAAAAAATGCCCAAAATAGAAAAGAAAATCCAGATTTGTACGATGAGAAGAATTTTGACAATTTAATGATAAAGACCGCTCAAACAGAGGCATCTAATGATAATAAGTCTTTGTTAGATTTGCCAACTAAGAACAAACAGTCCATCTTAAGTATAATCACATCAACAACAGCACTAGCAACAGCAGTTACAACAGCTAGAGAAAAGAAGAAATTTTTTCTGACACCAAGACAAAGCGTCAGCTCTTTTAATTTGAAAAACTCACAAAAGCTATCAAGCATTGTTAATTTATCAATGGAAGAAAGAATATCCAGATTAAGTGCAATTTTAAATACTAGACTGGAACAAAAGCAATTGTTGCTTAAACCAAGAGAAGAGCTGTCCACATACACTCAGCTTAGAAATAAATTTCATGAATTTAGAATGCGTCGAAAGCCTTATCGACCTTCATTCAGACGTCGTACACCAGTTCTATATTAATCTATTTATTTTTGGAGTTGTTATTTTTTAAATAAAGTTTTAGTAAATAAATAATTTTTATTTTAGCAAAAAAAATGTATGTTTATTAATAAAAAGGTGACTTAACTGGTCCATAGGTGCGTTCTCTATTAAATGGCTTGGGTAATTTCATTTTTTCTCCATTGCGGGCATATATGCTGTGAAAAAAATTTTTTGATAGTCGGCCAGCCTCATCATCTAATCTAAAAAAAAATTGTTTACGATTTCTATCTGAATTAGTTAGTTTTAAAATTCGAGCCAATTCTTCAAAAAACATGCGTTTTATCATAGCATTTTTTGGTCTAATTTTGTGATTGTGCATATGCATTAAGTGTGGCCTTCTAGTTGTTTGCACTGAATCGATTACTATTTTTGAGCTGTTCAAATTTTTAGTGTATCTATTGTAAGAATTGGCAATGAAATTGAGAGCAGACTCCAAGTCTGTCGCATTAGCCGATGACTGATTAAAATTAATTCCATATTTGGGAAAATCGGCTGTGATCGAAGTGCCCGTGGTGTTGCTGGTGGTGTTTGATGTGCCAAAATGAATGTGATTATTGCCCGAGTACATGTCAACAGTAAAACAAGCTTTGGATAAAAATTAGGCCTAGAACAAAAATTTATACGTGGCGCTCAAGTTACTTGCATACATGAATAGCAAAGCCAATAAAACTCCATGTTTAGCCATGTGAATTGAAAACATTTTGTTCAGCTTTTAATCTAAGTTTCGTATCAAGCCTTTTTATACAAACAGTCTAAGACCTTCGATTGAGAAAAAAAAGAAAAAGAGGGGGATTTCAAATTAAAATTTTATTCAAAACAATGGAAATTTTTTTTTTTTTTTAATTTTCATAAGCTGTTGTACCGTTGTTTTGGTTTTGATTTTCATTGACATTTGTTATGTAAATGTCGAAAGATCCGTACTTAGCATGATCAAGCTGAATTTTGTGTTGTGATATTTTGGCGTCTTTGGGCCGTGGATAACTTCTTTGTCGGTCTTTGGATGAAAGAATTTTTTGAAAAATTTTATCAATTGGCTCCTCTAGAACAAAAATTTAACAATAAAGAAAATTTTTTTTAAATAAAGTTACTTGGTCTAATATCAACGGACTCTGGCCGATCTCTGAGATGCTTAGCTTTCAAGAGGCTAAGATTTTCTTCATCATTCTCATCTAAACTGACCACTTTAAATCCTAAATCAGACACAGCTCCTTAATCAAAACTTTAACAAAAACAAAGATTCAATTATTTGTTTTAATACTTATTGCTTCACTAGGATTTGGCTCATTGACTTGCTTACCATTGTGTAATACATTAGATTCGACTCTAAGCATGTTATTGTCGTTGTCAAATGCAATTTTGAACGAATCTGATAAAATAATCAATTGGATTTCTTATATATATTAAAATTAATTTCAATAATCCTACAAGTGACTAAAAACACGCTCCAAACAATAGATAAAGTTAGAGAAAATTTCATTTTTTGTTTTTGAAGGAATTTTGAATAATATCCTAATTATTTATACTAAGTCAGACTGGCTAAATCCAAATTGAATGAATGAGAAAAAGAGAGAGAAAATTTGACTGCTAAATTTTTATTCAAATTGAAAAAAAAATGTGCTTGACTAAGCTTAATAGGCATAAGATGCGCTATCTTCATGCTTGGCTCTATGGTTGTTTGAATAAGACCCTTTTAGAACAGTGTTTGCTTGGTTGTCTTGAGCCAAATCGTTTGAATTTAAATTTTTGTTAATGTTAGTGATAAAAATTCGTGGCACATCATAATCATTATATTGGACATTGACATTATCCATCAAATTTCCCAAAGAATGTCGAAACTTCTTTCTGGTCACTTCACTATGAGGCTCTTTGTATCTGACTCCCGACAAGGTCTCTTAAAACAAACAAAGAAAAATTTAATTTTCTATTTGATTATTCAATCTTACTGATAACATGTTCGACCTTTGGTTCATTCACTAATTCACCATTGTTGAGTGTGCTCGATTCAAGCTGTAAATGACCGTTTCCATTTTCAAAATTAATTTTGTAACAACTAAAGCTAACAATCAATAAGCTTAACAAAACAAAGACCTTCATTATTTTTTTCAGTTTCAAAGTGTGTTGAAAAATTTGAATAAATCTCTTTATTTTTGAATTTTTCTAATTTAGTTTAAAGTGTTTGAAATGAAAACAAAAATTGAAAGAGAAAAAAAATAATGCTTAAATTTTTATTGAATAATTTTACAAGTCAAATTTTAAATTATGGTATTACTCCATAGTGAGAGCCTTTTTGTGACATGAAAGGAAATTTTTCAATTTCGCCTGGCTTTGCCTGATCTAATGAAAGCTCAACTGGTGTGGAAAATGCCGCATTGCGTCTAAACGGCGAGTCCAACGTTTTCAACTGAGTAGCACCCTTTTTTACAAGAAAATCATTTTTTTTTTTCAATTTTAATTAAAAATTTCTTTTCTCTTACATGCACTCTGTTTCTTTGTTCGGTCCAATATGAGACTGGCATTTCTGAATACAAATCATGCTTCTAAAAAAGAAATTTTAAGTTTTTTTCAATAAAATAAAACATTTATTTTCTATGTACGGTTGACGGTTTAGGCGGCTCATGCCGAAAGCCAGCGATGTTGTATTTGTCCTGAAATTCAGTTTTATAATCGCATGGTTCGTCTTGATAGTCGTTTTGAGTTTGTTGGTTCATTTCATCAATGAGCTTATTTCGTATGGCATGTTCAGTTAGTTTATATCTAATGCCTTTGGCTTCTCCATTTGGATCGTAAATGTCTCTTTGGATAAAATCCTCTGCGTAAACTGTATCGTTTGATCGTTTTTCTTGGTCGTTTATGCTAAGCAAGCCTTTGTGACCGCTTTTAAAGTACTTTATAGTAGATTGTCCGGATTCGATGTATTCAGGTGGAACTTTGTCCAAGTTTTGAACTGATCTCTAAGCAAAAAGAAATATTTTTTTGGTTTTTTTTTTATAAATGTTTTAAAGGAGCTACTTCTTCGACCCAGTTTTGAAGAAGGGTTTTAGCATCTGAATTGTACAATCTACGTTGATCAAGTGTGTTTGGATAAAAATTGGACATTTTTTTAGTCGGAAATAATTATCAAAAAATTTAATTTGAGCTTTATTTTATTTTTTAAATTTCAAACAATATATTATTAGAATTACTATGGATACAATAAAGAATTCCTCTTTGAAGAATATAGAATTTAAAAATATTTTTATTTTTTTTAAATAATTGACGAAAATATACTCGCAAGTGGCAGTTATGATGATACAATTAAAATTTGGGATCTAAATACTTGCAAATTAAAACACACTCTCACTGGGCATACAGATTGGGTTAGTTTTCTTCAATTGATTCACGAAAATAAATTTTGAATGGTTTTAGATTAATTTTTTTTTTAGTGAAATAATTAACATGATATTTTTAATTATCTAAAAAAGACAGGGTTTCGGGTTGAAATGTATTTAATAAAAAAAATATTATTTTATTGAGAAATAAATTATCTTTTTAAAAAATTTGCCTATATTACATATACATATACTTTATAATGAATGCCTCAATTTGAAGAGCATTCCTGATGACTGGAAATTAGCTTTAGTAAACTTTTTATATAAGAACAAAGGAGAAAGATCAGATATTAATAACTTTAGAGCTATATCTGTTTTATCGCTTATTTCGAAAATGTTTGAAAAACTTTTGGCGAAGCATATAAGCTTTTATTTTGAGTCCAACTGTATTTTTTAAATGGTCAGCACGGTTTTAGATCTGGGCATTCCTGTCAAACCGCTGTCCATGAATACATTAGTGATTTGAATTCTGCGGGGGATAATAAATTGACTACTCTTTCTTTATTTATTGATTTTAAAAAAGCCTTTGATGTGATAGATTCAAATCTTCTTCTTTTAAAACTGTTTCATTATGGGTTTGATAATGA
>PJRA01000444.1:304571-321278 GCA_016987375.1 Brachionus koreanus | reverse complement strand
TAATTTTTTCGGTACCATTTACACACAATTTTGTAATTTTTATATTTTTATGCAAAACACAGTGCCCCTTATTTGACGGGTCACTGAGCAAGTGGTCGGCGATCGGCCTTAGCTTAGAATTAATAAATAAATAGTATTTTACAAAATAACGTATTTGATAAAATTACTGTAACATATATATTATTTGAAATACTATTAGAAAAAAATTATGATATCTTATTTAAACGGCAAAGTAAAATTTTTGATCAAATTTCATTTTTCAAAAATGTTCAAAACATTCTAAATGCGCAATTAAATTTCAATGCATTTTTTGAAATTACAATCCTATTTCAAAAGTCTAAAAATAAAGCTTTGAAATGTTACCAAATATCAAAAATCTGCGATGAAATTTATTTGCGCATTTAAAATGTTTTGATCAGTTTTGAAAAAAAAAATTTGATCAAAAATTTTACTTGGCCTATTTAAAACTAAAAGGAAAAATATGAAATTAATTAAAAGAAAAATTTTTTTTCAAGTTGATCAAAAAAAATTTTAGAATTCATTCTAATTAAATCACTAAATGATTAGCTTTCTAGAGATTAAGATTTTTAAATAATATTTTAAAAATTTAATATATAGTAAAACTAATGAATAATCAAATAAGAAATATTACACCAAAATTTTCAAATGATTTATTGCTTCATTTGGGCATACATATTCTGTTTGGTTTCTTCAATTGATTGGGGAAAATATACTCGCAAGTGACAGTTGGGATAAAACCATTAAAATTTGCGATCTAAATAATTACACATTAAAACACACTCTTACTAGGCATGCACGTTCTGTTTATTATCTTTAATTGATTCATTAAAATCTTTTTAAAAATTTTATTGATTCATTCTTCTTTTTAATAACCCTAAAATATAATATCTATTGGATAGATAATACTGACACTGTCACTGGCAAGTGCGTTTTTATTAGTTAATTGATGTTACCAAACCTGATCTGAATGTCCAGTTAGTATGTGTGTGTGTGATACATTTGTACCAATTTGGACATGGACAGTTTCATTATTTCCAATTTTGACTTTTTAATCTTTCATTTATTTAATTTGAAATTAAATTTTTTATATTTAAAAAATAGATTTGTATGAAAATAAAATAGAAATTAATTATTAAGATAGAAAAATATATCGATAAATTTATGTAAAATTGTTAAAATTTTTAGTTTAGTTTTTAATCCAATATAATATATATTTTATATAATTTTGAAATTATTTTTTTTATAAATTTCGACCTATGAATTCTATACAAGTTTTTATGTCAAATAATTTAACTAATTTAACAGGGTAAAAATAAAAGGTTGTTTTTTGAATCATTCTTTCATTTCTCAAATTTAAGAAAAAAAAATTTAAATTAAGTAAGAAAATTCTTTTCTAACTCTGCCATTGCAGATTCCAAGCCCTGATGAGAAAACGAGGAGGAGGCTGGCAGCCACTTTCAGTGGTCTTCTACGTAGTTTGTGAAAGAGCTGTAAGATGGGCACATATATCTACGGATCTTTGTCCAAGTTTTGTAGTATGAGGGTGCCGCTGGCTTCGACCATCACCCAGTATGAAATCCGAAAGGAGCAAGAGCTTGTTTTACGGCTGACCCTTTGCAGATAGACGTAACTTTGGAAGCTTAAAGTTAAGGCATTCTCTGTATGAGATAGTCGCTTGGTTTGTGGTTCCAAGCTAGTTGTAAATAGTTGCCGAGTTCGCAGCCAATTTAAAGTGCTCGGATGAGTGGCGCTGTTTATGATGAACGTCCCACGAGCTTCTTAGGGGAAGGCGCCAGTCATAACTCTGCCATAGTCGGTTCCCAGCCCGATTGAGAAAAGAGGAGGATGGCTGCTTAAAAAATTATTTACTCAATCTATGTGGATTAAGAGAACTTAAACAGTAAATTTCATCATGATATTAGAAAATTTTATTAAATTATTGAATAAACAGTTTAAATTTTTTTTTATTTTTTGGTGTACCAAAAGCTTCCATTATTTCTGACATTTTCTTTCTCAGCCAAATAATATTGATTGATACTTTTTCAAGTGCTCGAAATCTGGCATTCAACGATGCACCACTGGGGGTGGAAGAAATAAAGTTGAGAAGCTTTTGAAAATAGTTAAAATTAAAAAAGCTTAAAAAGAAAATTATAATTGCTTTACTTCATAATTTAATGATTCTGTTTCGAATGTTGACGATACATCAATCACCATTTGGCCAAGTCTTGGATCATCAAGACCAAATTCTTGCTGAATGCTATCAAAATTTGCGCGCACAAAGTTCCACACGTATTCTCTACCCAAACTATTTTTGCTTAAAAATTTCACTTTATCAAAAAAATTTATAACATCATCTTCAAGTCGTTGTAAATAAATTTCCAAAAACCATGGCAGCCGAGTGTACGTAAGTGCTTCGAGTAGCTTTTCTCTTTCGCTTAGGTCATCTAATTTGTTATACTCGGAATAAATCAATTGCCAGTCTTCTGGAAAATAACTATTTTGAATATGATAATTAAAAACCAATTTTTTAACATAAGAAGGAAGACTTAAATAAATTTTAAAAAAATTTTATTTTTTTTTCTCACAATGTTTGCAAATTAACCTGTTGTTTACTAATGGATCGGTCAAAAATGGTCGAAACTTTTCCCAATAGTAGCTTGTGTTCAAAAGGCAAAATGAATCCTGTAATAGACAAGCAGTCTGCAAAATTGTCTCCTTGTACAATCTTTAATTTAAAATTTTAATTTGAATAATTTTTTAAAAATTGTTAAAATCACTCTTCTACATGATTACCACTTGGGTTCCACAGGTCAACTTCATTTTCAATAGTTCTCAAAAAATAATCAAAATAACTCTAAAAGATTAAAATTTTGTATTTGGTTATTTCTATTTGTTCTAACTTTGCTTACAGCCACTTCGAAAAAAGCCTCTTTGTATTCAAGAATGGATATTATTTCAGTCAAATGAAAATTGATGGTTTTCCATGGCAAGTAGTCTCTTTCGCCCACTAGATATGTCAAGGTCTGGGCTAGCTCTTTGTATGGCAAGCGAGATGTAAATGAATTCATGAATAAATTGTGTATTATGTTTGATCTGTCAAGAGAGCTCAATACTGCATCCTGTGGATTGTGCAATGCATCTGAAATTGCCATCCAATTTTCATGCGCATAATTTAGAGAATAGTATCCAGAAAATTTCAAATCACAATGAAAAAAATCGTACTCTGTTCTCCCGTCATCAATTATTTCCAAATCTGAAAAAATTTTTCCACATTAAGTTTTTTTTTTATAACTTTAAGAGTGATTTTAATAAATTAAAAAGATAAAACCAATAACTTGGGCACCAAATACAAAAAACATTGCAATTTTATGTAAAATTTTGCAATTAATAACTTTGAATATTAACAATTTTAAGGCATCTACCCTCTGCCTATTGAATGGCACACATCTAAACTGGACTAGATACAAAAATTTTATTTTAAAAAAATTTTTTAATCTTGGATTAAATAATTTTAAATTAATTTGAAAATTTATTATATGATTTTGGAACTATGGAGACAAAAATTGAAATGACATCAACTTGATTAAAGAACAGATTCCTTCAAAAATAAGTTACCTAAACTTTCAATGTTAAAGACTGTCTTTATTTCTTCAAATATTTATGCATGTAGAATTATCAACAACACTTGGCTTTGTTTTGGTACACATTAATATTTGTCTCTGCATTAAAATTTTGGTCAAAGACTTCAATATGCATTCACAATAATCAAATTTTATTTTATTTAAATATAAATTTTTGAAGCTCATTTAATAAAATTTTAAATAAAATTTGATGCTTATGAAGATTTTAGATTAAAATAATGGAAAAATAATTGAGAGATTTTCTCGTTAATTTTGTTACTAATCATCAATATTAAATCAAGTTTTTTAATCTGCACTTAGAATAGCACAATCAAGATTAACTTGAATAGCATCATGATCATATAAATTTGATAGAATTTCAATTTGCTTTTAAGACAATAATTAAAAGTTTATTTGATTGTGTCTAACGCAACATAGACACGAAGTCTCAAGTATCTTAGTGTCACATCAATCATAAAATATGTTAAGAAAAATATTTCAAAGAAAACTAATTTAATTTCTTTTGCTAAAAAAAATAAGCTCTATCAAGCCAAGCATTCTATTATATTATATTTGCGGTCCAAAAATTAAACTATTTTTAGTAAAATGTAAAAAAAATGATATTATGATTTTTGCAGAGTTGTTTAAAAGTCCAAGCCCGGACTTTTAATTTTAATTTATTTTTTCAAAATCCAAGTTCGGACTTTTTTGAAAATTTTATGTATACTTTAGAATATAAAACCTAAAAAAACAAAAATCATCAAAAAATTCAGAATAGATTATTTTGATTTTGACTTTGATGTGTGCAATTTTTAGAACTGACAAAAGTAGCACGGCGACCACAAATTTGTCTGATTTGAACGGCACACTAAGTTTTGGGGCAACCCAATTACAAAGAAGGAAAGTCCATATTCAAGAAAAAAAGAAGCGAGGACGGCCAAGTAAAGTTGCAAAGGCTTTAGTTGTTGAAGAAAATATTCAGAAGCCAAAAAGGTCAAAGAGAATTTTGTCTAGTTAAAACTATGTTGAATTGCTAGTTACAGATATATTTAATTCTATTTCTATAGAGGAGTGTCAAAAGACTATCCAAAAAACGGATGAAACTTTGCATAGAAAATCAAGGGAATTATTTTGAAATTTTAAAAAAAATAAAAACCCAAATGAATGGATTTGCCCAAATAAATGGCTTACAATTTTGAGTGTGGATATAAAATTTTTGCTCATACGATGTTGATCCATTTACAAAAATGCAGTTAAGAGGAATGTACCAAGTCCAGCTTGAAAATAAATAAATTAATTAAAAATTATTTTCAGAAATAAATAAACTTGTATGTTGAAGGATAGATGGATTCGCCGCCAAATATTGAATCATTTAGATTAATAAATCTTGATTGTTGAACACTCAAGTAAAAAGTTTGATTAGATGAGGAAAAAACAGAAATGTCAAGAAGCGGATAATTTGGTTGTTTAAACCATCTATCGGCAAAGTCAGTTGCCAGCCACGGACCCTTATCAAAATAAATAGTTTCTTTTTAGGAATTTATTTTCAAATTTAGAAATTACAATTTTTCCCAATTGAGAAAAAAAAAGCTGTGAATTTCCAGTACCCCATGAATTAGCCTCTAAATAGGTTATTATGGCGCTTAAAAATTTGTCTTTAGAAGTTTCTTCTTCCATCATACGAAATACTGCTGCTGCTTTGGATCTTTCCACACTGTCAAAGAATTCTTCAATTTCATATGGCGACTCAATGTTTTTAATAACAGGATGCGATGACGGATAGGCATCATCGACCAAAACTCTTAGAAGCTCTTCTGTAACAAATTGATCATACTTTAGTTTAGAAATATTTTTTTTTCTCAAAATTTGATTTAAATTAGTTTACTATCTGCCAATCTGGATAAACTTCATCGACTACGCGATATTTAAAATAGTCTCCGAGAGCTTCTTGTTTCCACAATTCACTCCACCAGTCAAATGTAACATAACCACCGAACCACTGTAGCAAAAATTTGACTTTGCAAATAATAAAATAAAAAAATATTAGTTTACAATTTCTGATAGTTGTTTGCTTATTAAAAGTGCAACATTTTGTCTATCTGATTCACTTATTGAATTTAATTTGAACAAAATTTTATTTTCTCTAAATACAGGAATTCCGTACGAAGGTGAAGCATCAATCTTGAAAATAAATTAATTAGAAAGAAAATTTTTTATTTTATTTTTAATTAAATAAATTATTAAAAAAAAAAAATTTTTTATTTTTTTTGTTCGGTTCTCTTTTTAAAGGAAATATTTAAAAAAAAAAGGTTTTTACTGTCCAAATGGTTGTACAAAAAATAAAATTACCGGATAAAGAGGACTTGCAATTATGTCCAATTGTCTTGGCAAAGCATCAATGACGTCTTCAAATAGTTCTTCTAGTTTATTCAAAATAGCAATAATCATTTGAAGCGGATCATCAGCATAGCCGCTATCGAACAGTTTCTTCTGACCCCATAAGCGAACTTCTCGACCAGTAGAAGACCTTGAATACCGTGGAATTAGCTCATTTTCTTTGAAAATTCCAATTCCAATTAAATGACTAGATATTTTAGGTGTTGGCGCAAATGTTGTCTTGGTCATGCCATCTGTATCAGCTGGTTGTGAACTTTCCATTCCATTCGAAAGTGCTATTGTATCATTTGGATGAATAATAGTAAGAGAGTATGTTGACTTAATATTTGGCTCATCAAAACAGGGACTAAATATTTTAAAATAAATAAATAAATTTTTTTTTTTTCAAATTAATTTAATTATTACAAAGCTTTTCTAGCATCTATAGGTTCAAATTTTGATATAATCATTGCATTGTCATTGTCAAAATTAAAAGTAAACAATCCACTTTCATATTTGTCCAAATGGGCCTCGAAAGCATAGGTTATTTTATAATCACCTGGTTCGACATAGTCTCTAGTCTTAAATATAAACAAATCTCTTTTGACAAAGTCACCAGCACAACTTATTTCAATTGATTTGTCCTCAGAATTCTTTAAGCTAGTTACATTGACATTCATAAGCTTTTTGTGAATTACAAACGTATCGGATAGATCTGTCAATGTGACAGTAATTTCTGATATTCCTTGATACACTTGGCTTTTTAGACTTGGAATAGTGAGATGAATATCGTAATTGATAGGCAGTAGATTTTTAGGGAGCCTTGGTGTATCCCATGGCAGCATTATTGCAACATCTTCTTCTAAAAGTTCTGGGCATATATCCAAATTTTTGGTGTCTACTTTTAGATTTTGAGATTGTTCCAATTGATCACAGACTGGCCTGTTAACTAATGGTGGCAGGACACCGACTAGTATGGTTGAAATGAATATAAAAAAACCGTAAGAAAATAGCACTAAATAGGACACGCTGATAGTATTTGTCATTGTTATTTTTTTCTAGTCTAATAGAACTCTTTAACTGCTTAAATATTCATTTTGGATTTTTATGATCTTTTTTGATAAGTTTTCTTATCCATGGTTATTGCTGGGCTTGTTATAAAATTATTTTATTTTTTCAAATAAATTTATTAAGAAAAAAAAGTATAATAAAAAAAATATTTTAAAAAAATTTAGATAAATAAAAATCTGTTAATTTGTCTAAAATTAAAATAAAATGTTGAAAAGCCATTTTTACATTAAAATTTTTCATGATTTTCTTATGAGTGCATTTTCAAGTTTTTGGAACTAAATTCTCAGTTCATTCATTTTTCGACAAGATTAGATTTTTATTTAAAAACACTTTTTTTTTTGGTATTTAAATTAAAATCTAATTAAAATCCTTTCTAGAGTTTTAACATAAAATCTCGATTTTAACGACATGTCACAAACTTCGAACACTGGCTTAAAAAACTATATAATGTCACTAATTTCGAAAGTAGCCTAAAATTGACTTTTTTACAAAATATTTGTCTCGACATTGGTGACATGTCACTAAAAATATTTTTATGCCTTCAAATTTTATTAAATAGGTAAATTAAAGAAATCAAATAAAGATTTATTTATATTAGATTATTGTTCGTTCAAAAAAAGACAAAAAAAATTTAATTGTAAAATTAGTGACAAAATCTTTAGATACATATATTGCAATAAAATGACTGATTTGGACATGTCACTATATATACAGTGACATGTCGTTAAAATCGAGATTATACGTTAATACATTTTTTTAGACAATAACAGGCTGCCTAAGTGGTTTAAAAGCCGCTCTTAAAAACTGCTAAGTAATTTTTAAGAACAATTCATACTAATTGTTATCTTATTTTTGATTTTTTCTAAATTATTTTACTAAAATGGGATTCTAAAATAATTGATCTAGAACACTGAAACGCTTACGACTAAGCATGAGAGTATCGATTGTCTATAGACATTGAATAATTGATTTAAGAGATTCAGGTTTGAGTTATAGAATTATTTCAAAACTTAAGCGTGTCTTAAACTCTGCTTAAATCGCTCATAAACATAGTTAATTTTGAGTTTTTCAAAAGTCTTAAAGTTAAAGTGAAGTGTTAAGTCATTTTAAACTTGTTATTCAATCTAGTTTAATTCAGACATGTTTATAAATCACAATATAAGTCTTAAGTCAAGTCAATTCAATAACTTGAAATTTTTTTATCTAAAACTAATAACTCCAAGAGTTAATAATTCCTTCCACCCATTTAGTTTAAGCATAACTACATATGAGTATGAATACGATTATAATTTCATTTTCAATTCGATTCAAATTGGCTTAAAAAGAACTGGGTTTAATGAGTTTGTCAAAGTTGCTTTGTTTGCAGATGCAGCCGATTCAATAACAAACTGATTCAAAAAAACATTTTATCAGAAAACAAATAATTTTAAGTTTACTGTGTGCTGGTTTCATATTTTATTTAATTTTGAAATTATTTTTTTTTTTTAATTTTGACCTATGAGGTCGATACAAGTTTTTTTGTCAATAAATAATAATAAATATTTGAGAAAAGCTGTTCATCATCAAATAAATGAAATCAAAGACAACAAATTACAAGATTTTATTGTGATACACATAGAATCTCTTCAAATTTCATCTAAAAGTGATTCAAAACTAGTAATTATATACCCCATAATTAATTAATTATTGAGTCCAAAATAGCTAGGAGCCCGTTTCAGTAAAAGAATGAGCCCATTTAAATTGTTCCCAATTGTGTCAAAATATTTGGGAACAAAACTTTTGTGTAGTATCTGTTGTATAGACCTGTGTTATCAACACAAGAATACAGCTATAAATAGATATTCAATTCTTAAAACTTCAGAACGTTCAATTATCTTAATTAAGCTTTTAAAACAATATATTGTATTTTATTTTACCGGAAACATGTCTTTTATAGACTTTTTAGATTGGCAAATAAATCAAAAAAATTTCAACTTTATTCAATCCAATTTCATAATGTTTTAAAGCAGAAAAAGTTCCTTTGAATTTATGAGTGACCCCCATCCCTATCAAATATTGCTAAATTTTTAAATGGATTGAAAAAATTAGTCAACTGTCAGCACTCTTCAATATAGACCCAAACTGATGATAAAAAATAAAAATTTCTTATTCAAAAATTTAAAAATTTAACATTTAATTTTTTCAAAATTTATTTTAATAAATTTCAATTGAAATTCTTTTTTAGATTTTTTATAAAAAATTGTTTTGTCAAATTTTTATTAAATTAAAAAAAAAGTTATATAATTAAATTTTGTGTCTTTGAATAATCAAGTATCTAATACCATAAAAAGCAGAAGAAATAAAAAACCACAAACCAAAGTAGACAAGTCCACCTTTTCCTTTCATGTCTCCTTTTGATACAACTGGAAAAGAGGGTCGATTTGTTTTTTTCAGAGCAAAGTAGACGAACAAAAAGCCAAATAGTTCTTTGATAAAAAACAAAAACTCGTCTACATTAATCTTGTTAAAGTTTGTATATAATTCTAAAAAAAATTTTTCATGTAATCTATGTGGTAGTCTTAGGCCAAAATTTAACGCGTTTAGCCAAAATATTGGAGCTATGCTTGACATGGTAATTGGCTTATAATTACCTTTTTTTAAGCTTAATCGATCCAAGCTTTTGAAATAAAAAAAGTTCAACACTAACTCTATAATAATCAACACACTCATTTCATATATAAATCTTTTATCTTGATCATTTATGAAATTCACCAAATTCCATCCATACCAAAAGTTAGAATAGACATTAACGGCTAGAACAGCTAGCACTGACCATCTCAAACTCCATGTTCCACTCACAAATACATTTACTATGTGTTTAAGCGTTTTTTTGATTAAGTTGACCAAAAGATCTACATAAAAAAGACTTGTTATAAAAATAAAAAGAGTTTCTTGTTTGTAGTTGAAATAGACGTATTTGTATTCAGTGCCTTTGGACTTGCGAGCATATTTTCCTCTATAGAAGCCGTCCCAGCAATTACATGTGCAATTTGACTCGTTTACAGAACGTTTAAGATTGTCTTTATTATAGCCAGTTGTGTTTGTAGTGGTAACTAGAATGATTGAGACAAAAATGCACGCTAATGCTATTGAGATTAAATAAATTAGGATTGATGCCGTGTGGCTGGTCAACAAGCCAAAATATCCATTGCATTTTTTTAGCCATTTTTTCTGGCTAGACAAAATTTCATCTGGAATTCGATCGTCAGATTTTTTGGTGTCGATCATTTTTTTTTTCTAAAATATTTCTATTTTTTATTTTTTTGAAATTAAACAATTCTAAATTTTTCTCCATAGATACTCGAAAATAATTTCAGCAGTATTTCTCTTACGTTGCTATAAAAAAAGGTCAAATTTTTTAAGTATAAATTTTATTATTTGAATCAAAAAAGTTAAATAAATAATTTTCTATGAATAAACAGTTTTTTTTTGTCACTCAAATCACTCAAGATCATTTGAATATATTATAGTCGCACTAATAATTATTTATTTTTTGTAACTCCTAGTTTTTATCAAATAAAAAAATAAAATTTTTATAAAATTGTTATGGTAAAGAAGATTTCGACATAACTTTGACTCATGTTTTGGATGATTGTCTTTATGCAGCTTTAAAGCTAATTCAAATTTATCTTCTCCAAAAGGTAATAAATACTCAGCTTTTAAATCTCATATTCGAATAAATCCTTTATCCATTATTGATGTAAAGGCTTTATTCAAATTGAAAAAGAACTTCATTAAATGTCTACATATAATCTTTGCTATTCAAATGTTCCAAAAATTTTCGTATTACATTTAAAAAAAGTAAAATAATTCGAAATATTATATTAAAAAGTGTCAAAATTAAATTTAGAAAATAAAATGATTTTATTTTTTAAAAAAAACTTTTTATTTAAAACAGTAATATTTGAGATTTTTTGGCATGCTTTTATTTTAGAAAAACTGATATTGATAAAAAAAATAGTCAATCGTAAACAGAGAATATACAAAAAAAATTAGAAAGCTATTACTGTGGAGCCTAAAATTCCATTTCATGGGGACAGCCACATTATTTCTATTTATTTATTATATTGTTATTACAAATTATTAAAATTAAATTAAAAAAAATTTTTAGTGTTACACAAAATTGTATTTTTCTATTAAAATTTTATAAAAAAAGTAAAATTTGAGATTTTTTTGACACTCTTGGAATTTACACATTTTAACGTAAAAAATTGGCAATTTTACTTCTTTTTATGCAAATTTAGCAACAACCTAAATTTCAAATCATCATTGAATAAATTTTTTTTTAAAATGTTTATTTTATAAAATATTCTATAACAAAATTTTAATAAAAGTAAAAAATTAATCATTAAATATGACTATTTATTGCATCGGGTATCTCATTAAACACAAGTTTTGTTAAATTTTAAACTTAAGTCATTTTTAAAAACAATAATGAAAATATTAACCGTGAAATAGACAAGCAAAATCAAGAGAATTTGAACAATGTGCTTCTTTTCAGTTTCTAGAAAGAACAAATCAGTTTTTAAATTATTTTTTTTTTTAAATTAAAATATTTTCTGTTTTTACCAATTCTTTTAAAATTTTGTACTATCAAAGATGTGTTTTGCAAAAACTGTGCAATCACTTAAATTTAAATAATTAATTAGAGAAATCAAATAAGAAAATTAATAATTAACTTACTATCAGGATGTGATCGGTAATCATCAGTTTATTAATATTTTTTTAAATTTAAATTTGAAAAAAATATCAAATTTACCCATTTCGATTATAAACTTGGGTACTAAGAATAAATTTTCAAATATTTTATCATAAAAATGCTTATATTTACCCTCATTGTTGCATCTTTTTTCATTTTCTTCACCAGAAGTTGTATCACATTTATCTAATATTTAATTGATAATTTGAATTTAAAAAAAAATATTGATAATAACCTGAAGGAAGTTTAAAAAGGTAAAATAAACAATTAATTTGTGACTCTAGTTTTCCTAGATGATTTTCCAAATCAATCATTCTCGTATTCATTTTAGTATTGATTCCCTAATCAATTTTGTTTCAATCTAAATAAAAGAATAAAATTTAATTTAAAAAAAAGACTAATAGAAAAGTAATAATCTTTTTTCTCTAACCAAATGGCTTAATTTTAATGTTTTAAGTTGTGAACATTTTTTGAAAATTATTTAAAAAAAATTTCTTAATATTTTTAATCATTTGGTCATTCAAAAAAAAAATTTTTATAAAATTAAAACACAAAAATCAATTTAACTAATTTAAGTAATTTAACAAATTTAACAAGGTATAAATAGATGTGCTTTAATTTAATTTATTTTCATTTATTTATTTTCAACAAAATAAGTCACAGAAGAAGAAAAAAAATGCCTTTCTAACTCTGCCATTGCAGGTCCCAAGCCCTGATGAGAAAACGAGGAGGGGGCTGGCAGCCACTTTCAGTGGTCTTCTACGTAGTTTGTGAAAGAGCTGTAAGATGGGCACATAGATCTACGGATCTTTGTCCAAGTTTTGTAGTATGAGGGTGCCGCTGGCTTCGACCATCACCCAGTATGAAATCCGAAAGGAGCAAGAGCTTGTTTTACGGCTGACCCTTTGCAGATAGACGTAACTTTGGAAGCTTAAAGTTAAGGCATTCTCTGTATGAGATAGTCGCTTGGTTTGTGGTTCCAAGCTAGTTGTAAATAGTTGCCGAGTTCGCAGCCAATTTAAAGTGCTCGGATGAGTGGCGCTGTTTATGATGAACGTCCCACGAGCTTCTTAGGGGAAGGCGCCAGTCATAACTCTGCCATAGTCGGTTCCCAGCCCGATTGAGAAAAGAGGAGGATGGCTTAATTTTTATTTAATAAAAGTATAATCTTTTTTCTCTAACCAAATGGCTTAATTTTAATGTTTTAAGTTGTGAACATTTTTTGAAAATTATTTAAAAAAAATTTCTTAATATTTTTAATCATTTGGTCATTAAAAAATAAGACTAATTATTTTCATTTCTTTTTCTATTCAAATAATTTTTTTAATTCAGGTCATTCTCCTCATACATTTACCTTTATACATGTATATATATATACATATATATATAAATGTTCAATTTTTATTTTGACCAATAAAGGTTTTTAAAATAAAATCGCGAAAAAATTATTTCTAATTTTAACTTGAAATGACCAGGCCAAATTTAATGCTTTTTTTATCCTGTTTTGTTGCACTGACACACAAAGGTAAGATTGGCCTATTGGCAATTTTTATCAAATTCTACTAGTAATTAGCTTTTAGCCTTCAATGCTATCAATGCGATTCATCCGAAGATGAATTTTGTCCAGCGTTCGGATTTTTTGACGAAACCAAAAATGCTTTGGTCGATTGCTATGGACTAGAATCGGCCACACCGGGACACATGTGTGTAAAAATTTCAAAAAGCAGTCCAGACACCCTTTATGGTAGGTTTGTTCATTAAACTAGTGAACTTTATTTAAATGGTGTTCTAAAAGCCAAGGGATGGAAAACTACGATCAGACGCTGTGCTAGTAGATCTGATTTTAGTGTGAGCTGGGGCTGTCGATACTACATTGATGAAGTTGGACTCTATGTAGAAACATGCTACTGTTCGGACAAAGACGGATGCAATTCAGCCAACAAACTTAATTCTTTTGTCATTCTACCGCTAATTGTGCTTTCAAATGTTATTTTTTTAATTTGAATTTATTTTGACTAAGCTTGTAGAATTCATTTTTTATACTCACACAAACAATAAAGTTTTCTTAATTTAAATTTTTTTTTTCAAGTACATAATTTTTGTCAAAATTTAATCAAGTCATAAAGAAAAAACAAATTCGATGTAGTCTGCTAGTAGACCAATCTTAATTTAATTGTTTGTTTAATAACTTAGAACATATAAACAGCCACGAATTAAATAAGAATGTTATTTCTTGAAATTAAGCTATTTTTTTTTCTTAAATCAGGTTTAGCAAAATTTTCAATCTTGGCTAAATTTTACATTTTCAAAATTGAGGTAAATTTGTTTTATTAAAGCCAATTTGATTTTTTATTTTATATTTTTAAAAATTTAATTAGCCAATTTATCTTGGCACGGTTAGACATGGCATATTAAAAAATATTAAGAGAAACTCAAAAAGTATCAAGTTATTTTGGGTATGAATATATGAGGAAAGGTCCAGGCCCTCTCTCTAAAAGGCCGAATTCTTAGGCGATTATTGATAATTTTGATTTTAGTATTGATATCAATAATTTTTCTTTTTTTTTTGCTTGGCTTTTCATTATTATTTATTTGTATTCTGTACCGAGCTAATGCCCCTTATGATTAAAGAGAAATAATAATAACAATAATAAAAACAATAAAATGAATAATAATTAGTAAAATTAAAATAGAAAAGAAAAATTAGCATTAATAATATTTTTTTTTAGTTTTTTTGATAATACTTAAACTTTGTCCTATAAACTACATTCTTTTTTTTTTTTGTTATTTTTTCTATTTTTCTTATTTTTGAATATTTTTTTTACATCGCCTTAAAGGCGTTAACTGAAATGAATAAATAAATAAATAAATAGTAATATTCTACGATCAACTTAGTTTAATTAAATTGACAAAGCAGGATAACTAATTTAGACCCACTTTAGTAAACTTTTCATTGTTGAATTCATTTTCGCTTACACCATACTTCTTTTTATTGCATGTTACCAAAAATAAAATTTATCATCAAAATAAAATAAAATTACAATAAAAAATAAGAATAAAATAAAATGCATTAAGTATAATTTAAAAAGGAAAATGATATGAAAATATTAAAAAATAGATAAAATGAAATAAGGATAATTTCATCGTTTGTTAAACTCTCATTATTCAAATTTTTTTTAATTTTTATTAAATATCAAATGACCTTCTTAAGATAGACAATTTTATATTTTATTTTATTCTTTACTCTCTATTTTCTAGAGATATTATTCTGCACATAGTTCTCTAAATTAATCTAAATAAATAAATTAACAAGTTTTGGTTATAAAAACTATTTTTATTGAGAAAATTTTCTATTGTCAAATTTAGAATAGAAGTGTCAGAAGTAAAAAATAATATACATCAGATGATCGTCAGATTTTTAGTAAAAATATTAGGTATGAAATAGTCAAATATTTATTTAACTTGTCAGATATAGTGTTTAGAAATTTCAGACAAAAAGAAAAATCATCAAATTTTACAAAAATAAAATGTCAGATGAAAAAAAAATAGTTATCACTACTTATTCAATGCTTTAGTAATTTTATGACCTTAAGTTAGACACCATGATTCTTAAGGTTAACTCTTCGAAGAGACGTTCACAATTAGCTTTACCGATAATCTGCTTACACATCTAGTGTTTAAACCATTTAGGGTCATTTCCTAGTGCTTTGTTTCCAATTATCTTAAGTTGAGTAATGCCGAGTTAGTTTTGGGCCATAAAGACAACTGTGTATATTGATAACTGTATTTATTAATTTGACTTGTACAAATCTATTAAAATTAAGAACCGAGAAATTCAAAGTGTGCTATAAGTGAAAAAATCCTATCATGAAAATTTTGGCAAGTTATGATCGAAATAAGAAATTGGAGACGATCAAAGAATAAAGTTTATTATAAACAAAAATAATTGATTAATTGACAATTCATTCTTCTTCTTTTTTTTTAATAAAGCTATAATGATTATGTTATTAAGAACATTTTTATTTTGAACTTGTCATTTTACAGGTAATGTCATTTTAAGTATTCTATTTTGATATTGTGTTATAATGAGCATTTTATTTTAAACACTGTTATTTTGATAATTTACCAATATTAAAAAAGTCAATTTTTTTTTTAAATTTTCATTTGAAAAGACTTTAAAAATACTTTTTTTTGACTTTTGTACAAGTCTGATCAAAAATCATTTAGTTTTTGACTGACTGATTCTAGCCAACTTAATTGTCTATAGTTTCACCCTGGAATACTATGATCTAATGTGTTTAGCAAGTCTATGTGTAAAGTATTAGACAAGCTCTTGTTATCATTATTTTTACTAACCCAGAAGTCTAAAACTTTTTAATTATTTTTTGATTATTCTTTTGTTTAAGCTAGAAGTGGCCAATATTAATAAAGTTATTATTTTAAATTATTCTCTTTTTTATTTGTGTTAAAACCACGAGCCACCAAATCTCATAAAGACTTAAAGTTTATAACATATGGTTCTTAATATAACCATAACTCTTCTATTTAGACCACTTTACTTATTCTTTTTCTTTCATTATTAATAATTTTTTCAATTTATATCTTAGAAGTGGTCATTTCTTTAAATAAATATTAATAAAAATTAATCAATGTCTTTTATTTTATTTAATTGAGAATAAATAACTTAGTGCCGAATATGTAGGCTTATTACACTTTTATAAAATTTTCAAAATAAAAAAAAAACTGTCATATTTTACTTTAAAAAGTTGTAATTTAATTTACAGTCTTGATCAGTTATTTTTTGTTAACTAAACTGTTTCAATTATGTTTTCTCAAGTCAAATTAATTATTATAAGCTCAGATTTCGAATAAAAAAAACTT
>PJRA01000444.1:273807-297813 GCA_016987375.1 Brachionus koreanus | reverse complement strand
CTCGGACCATAATCCACGTAGATTCCAAACATTATTCGAAATTTTTACAATATCTAAAGAAAAACAATGCCTCCTATAATTTTTTCGATATCTAAATCAAAAATAATTAATTTATATTTACATAATTTATAATCTTTTTTCTCTTGCTATTAAATTTTGTATGTGATTTCAGATAAAAAGACCAACAAAGTTACTTAAAGATTTGCTCGACATGCAGTCTACTGTTGCTGTTATCCTTATTATTTTTACTTTAATTATTATTTAGCGAATTTACTATTATTTCAGAATTTACTAAAAGCAATTTCTTTTTTTTCAGGCGGCTGAAAGGAAGGACTAAGATCCATTCCAAACTGCCCGGGTCTAAACCCAAACTATATTTTTAAATAAATAAAAAAAACTTGATCTGTTGCTGATTAGAAAAAATTTTCAAAGTATAATAGAATTTAGATTCTTGATTTGTAAATAAAGTGTATGCAAACAAGCATCAAAAATGGTTTTAGTCTTAAGGTGAGATCGACACATTCAAATAAGCAGAAAATTAAAATTCGCTTAGTGAATAAAATGAAGCAAAGTGAAACATGCTTTAAAAATAGTGATTTTTTATAGCTACTAGGCAACAACAAAAAAATCAAGTATTTATTTGCGTTGAAAGAAATATTCTATGATGCAATTTTGGTTTCAGCAATAAAAGGCTACAAAATTGGATATTTATATAAGCAAAAAATTTTAGAATCAATGATAGAAATTAATTATTATAAAATTATAAACTAACAGAAAAAAAGATGCAAGAGGTAAACCAAATTGATCCGGATTTGGGTAATAGCAAACAAATGATAAAATGTGATTTGTCGTATAAACAGCTAGAAGATCTGAATAAAATTGATCCAAAATCAATGAACGCCAACACAGAAGACCTTATTTTAAGCAATAATCTTATTTGCAATGTACCGAGTTCATTTTTTGAAAATTTTCCAGAACTAAACTCTCTTGATCTTTCAAACAATAGAATAAAAATGTTTGATGAAAAGGTTTTCGTACCATTGAACAAATTGAACTCACTTTATTTGACTAGCAATTTAATCGAAAGCATACCAAGCAATTTATTTCAAAATTTGGAAAAATTGAATTGCCTTTATCTTTATGACAACAAACTGACGGCAATAGAAGAAAATGCTTTTAAGTCAACAACTAAGTTAAAAAAATTAGTTTTGAATAGCAATTTAATCGAAAATCTACCAGCTGATGTATTTTGCAAATTATCAAAATTAGAATATCTTGATTTATCTAGTAATAAGCTAAAAAAAATTGATGCAGATGTGTTTAAATCATTGAATGAACTAGGTACATTGAATTTGAATAATAATTTAATCGAAATTCTACAAGTGAATGTTTTTCAAGATTTTCAAAAATTAGAAATTTTAGATCTATCTTCTAACAAGATAGAAGCAATCTGCAATAAGGGTTTAGTAAAAGTTATTGAACTAGAGACGCTTTATTTAAGAGGCAATTTAATCGAAAATCTAGGAGCAGATATTTTTCGAAATTTTTCTAAATTAAAGTATCTTGACTTATCTGATAATAAGCTAAAGGTAATCAATGAAAATGCTTTCAAGTCAACTAAACTAATAGAGACATTATTTTTAAATAACAATTTGATCGAAAATCTAGCAAAAAATGTTTATCAAAACTTTAACAATTTAAAATATCTTGAATTATCGTATAATAAGCTTAAATCAATAAATGAAACTGTATTTAATTCAATGAATGAACTTGAAACATTATATTTGAATAATAATTTAATTGAACATCTTCCTGCAAGTTTATTTCAAAATTTAAAAAAACTAGAGTCTCTTTATCTTTATGATAATAAAATACAGAGTGTAAATGAGAAAAATTTCGAATCAATGGGTGAACTTGTTACATTATGCTTGAATAACAATTTAATCGAAAATCTACCAGCTGATGTATTTTGTAATTTATCAAAATTAAAATATCTTGATTTGTCTTCTAATAAGCTAAAAACAATAAATGAAAATGCTTTCAAGTCAATTAATGAATTACAAGTATTAAGCTTAAACAACAATTTAATCGAATATCTACCTAGTTTTGTATTTCAAAATTTGCAAAAGCTAATTTCTCTCTATCTCTATGAAAATAATCTAAAAGCGATCAATGAAAATGTTTTTAGCTCATTGAATCAATTGGAATCATTATATCTTGATAAGAATTTAATTGAAAATCTACCAGCAAATATTTTTAAAAATTTACCAAAACTAGCATCGCTTCATCTTTCTAACAATAAGCTGAAGAGAATCGATGGGAACATTTTCAGACATTTGTTAAACTTGAGATCATTGAGTCTAACTGCTAATCTAATAGAAAACCTTCATGATGATTCGTTTGATAATCTGCAGAATTTAAGCTATCTTGATCTTTCAAATAACAAAATTAAGACTATTGAAGGAAATTTTTTTAAAAACAAAAATGAACTGATGACATTAAATTTAAGCAACAATTTAATCCAAATTCTACCCAGATCATTTTTTCAAAATTTAAAAAATCTTAATTTTCTTGATGTTTCTTTTAACACAATAAAATCAATTGAAAACAATGCTTTTGAATCAACGAATGAACTAGTCACCTTATATTTGAGTAACAATTTAATCGAGGATCTTAACCCGAATGTTTTTCAAAATTTACAAAAATTAAATTCACTATATTTTTCGAACAATAAGCTAAAGAAAATTGATGAAAACATTTTTAAAAATTCAAATGAACTTGGTTATTTGTATTTTAGTAGCAATTTAGTTCAAACTTTGCCACAATTTTTGTTCAAAAATGTGTCAAAATTATACTATCTCGATATCTCTAATAACATGATACAAACTATCAATGAAAATCTTTTTAGTTCAACAAACGAGATTTTAAAACTATGCATGAATGATAATTTGATTGAAGATCTACCGAGCAATTTATTTAAGAATTTGACCAAACTTTATTTTCTCGATTTATCTAACAACAAAATAAAGTCAATTAGTGAAAGGCATTTTAAATCAATGATCGGGCTTGTATCATTGAATTTAGAAAATAATTTAATCGAAAACCTATCTGAGAACTCATTTAAAGATCTTTCAAATTTAAATGAATTAAATCTTTCCAAGAATAGAATCAAAGTAATTAAAGAAAATCTTTGTGGATCAAATCCTCGACTCAAAATTAATTTAAGTAATAACATAGTTCGCACATTTCAAAGTTGTTTAATTTTTTCACAAATTGAATGTTTGAATGTATCAAATAATAATATTCCACTCTACACATTCGCGATGAATTTACCCCCAGATTTTTCGTTCAAAGTTAAAATTGAGTATAATTTAGACTTAGAAGATTTATTGGACATGTCGACTTTATTTCAATATTTTGATTTATCAAAAGCTAATATCCAAGAAAATGCAGCAAAAATTTTTTTGAGAAGATTTTTTCTCGATGAACAAAAAAAAACAACTGACAACAAAGTGCATGATAAAATAAATTTTATTTTAAAGTCAATTGAAAGTTGCTCAGATAATTCAATTTGTGAAGAAATTAGTAAATATTCCAAAAAAATAATTCTTACTAGAAATTTGAGATTGGATCTTAGATTAATTTTCTATGTTTTGGCAAGAAACTGCTTAAACATTTATGATCACGAAGAGTTAGAGCAAATTATTAAATGTTATCACAATTTCGAGTACAGTATTCTTGACATGTTTATTATGTTTGATTACATTCCTTCCAATTATATAATTACCTTAAAATATTTGGTAAAAAATATTTTTAAAAAGAAATTTATCAATTGTAGTGAAAATTTTGAATTTAGAGTTTTGTCTCCCAAATCTTTTTTTAATCTTTTAAAGAGAAAAGACCCAATACTATTCAAAAATTTTATTAAAACAGATATGGGAGCAATGAACAATTACTTGGCAAACGATTTTTTTTCAAGAGTCGACTTCGATTTAGACTATCGAAAATGTTTTGAGCTTAATAATGAAGAAATGCTTATATGTTTTTTTAAAACATTTATTTTTGCCAAGAAAAATGGAGAGTATTTCGAAAGTGAAAAAATAGAAAATTTAAAAGAGAATTTTCGAAATAATTTATCAGTAATTTTTAGAAATAATTGGTTCAAATTGATTTTGATTCTAATCAGAGAAACAAATTCAATAAATTTTTTTTTTGATATCACACCAGATAGCAATACGAAAAGTGATTACTATAGAGAAATAAAGTATGTATTAAGAAATTATTCTTATTTTCCTACTGGTTGGAAATGAATAGACAACTTATATGTTTTGATAATAATAATATTAGTTTTTTTTCTAAGATTTCAATACAATTGATTTTTAAATAAAAGACTAGTTTTCTAGTTATATTTCCTGCTAGTAATTTTACTATTTTATTAATTTAGAAACTTTTTGCTTAGAGTCAATGACCAAATGAAAAAGGACTTGAATGAAACAAGAATATCAAATACAATTGATGATATCAAAAAAGACTCAAATGTTTTAAGAAAAGAGAAAGAACAAATAAAGCTTTATGTCAAGAAAAATGATCATCTTATAAACTTTTTTCAGAAAATACGACACTATGATAACGATGAAATAATTGGTGATGAAGTATTCAAAGAAATGCTTGAAAAATGCTGGAAAAAACTTTCAATCAAAATTTATCTAGCATCCATTTTTATTTATATCTTATTTCTAATATTTTATTCAATCTATATAAAAGAATATAGAAATTTAAGAGGATCATGGAATAGCTATTCAAAAATATTGTCTTTTTTTTCCTTATTAATCAATTTTTCTTTTGAGATCATTCAATTCGTCTATTCTATTTATTCAAAAGATGACTTGGAAAATTTTTTTGAATATATTTTCTCAAAGAAAAACTTTATCGA
Source organism: Brachionus koreanus (assembly GCA_016987375.1). Lineage (NCBI taxonomy): Eukaryota > Metazoa > Rotifera > Eurotatoria > Ploima > Brachionidae > Brachionus > Brachionus koreanus. The sequence goes on along the minus strand of PJRA01000444.1, from coordinate 292,880 downwards.
AATTTTAACATACATTTTTGCATTTTTAACAATTATTTTGGAATTAAATCAAGAAAATATAATCATTTTTTCTGTATCAATTTTGTTATCTTACATTGTTTTAATTTTTAAAATGGACAAATTTTTCTATTTTGGTAAATATATACGAGTAATTGGTAAAATACTTAACAAAGCAAACGGTCTTGTCATCATTGTATTAATATTTTTGGTATCCTTTTGTTTGTCGTTTCAAAACCTTTCAAATAATTTCAGCTCCAATAAAAATGATTTTATTACAAATTTCAATTCCTCATTTTCACTCTCATTTTTTAAGACAATTATTATGATGATGGGCTCATTGGAAACAGATGACATGGGTATCCAAGATATCAATAGATTCTCTTTTATCAACTTTTTTATCTATGGATTTTTTATTTACTTTATGTCTATTTTGCTTTTAAACATTTTTACAGGCATATCAATTGATGAAGTCCAAACATTGTTTAGAACTGCCGAAAGAGATGATGCTGTGAGTAAAATAGACTACATATTAAGGATAGAAGAATTTAAAAAGCTGAAATTTGGATTTATTTTTATTAAATTAGAAGAATTGGTTGAAAAATTAACTGACTGTGTCAATGATGTGATCAGAACAGCAATTAATTTGGCAAGTAGATGTAGTGTTATCAAAAATTTTTTAAGAAAGTACAAAAAATATTCGGATAAGAAGAAAAAAAAGAAGCTAAATGCCAAAAGTGTAAAACTAATTACACGAACCGATGATAGTATTAACAATTTGTTTTACGAATTGAAAAACATGAACAATAGACTAGAAAAGTGTATTGAGCAAACAATGGAAATCAAAGGACAATTGAAAAAATTAGAAATAAAGAAAAAAAAGAAGAGAAAATCTTAATCCCATCAAATCAATAATGTTTAATTAATAAAACGTTTAAAAATGTTCATTCATTCATTGAGAAAAATTTTTATAAATCAGGTTTTTTAACAAAAAAATTTATTTAGAACCTGATTCTGTGCGTAAATAATTATTATCTTAAAAAACAGTTTAAATCAATAAACGATTAGAAGCTAATCCTCTATTTTTCATAATAAAAACCATGAATGCTTTAAAAAATCCTAAAAAGTTTTTGCAATTATACTTTCCATTAATTAAAATGAAATCTGATAAAAACTCTAATACACCTTTGACTTGCATAAAGAATGGAGATAGATTGGACTATGATAAAAGTAATATATGTGAAGTATTCAACAAATTTTTCACAATGATAAAATCTTGATTTGATTCGTCTATAAATCACTTACAAAACTATATTGAAGAGCAGTTTTCTAAGTTTGGTCTTTTGAAAGCTGCTGACTTTAGATTCAGCTTCACAAATAGATAGATTAAAAAAACTGTTTACTTGGTATATTAGTTTGTGTCATACATTTAAAAAAAATTAAATATGATAATTAAATTTTTAATTATTCAATGAATGGGTCAAACAAAAATAAACGAATTCCCTTTTCTATGAAAAACTGTTTCACATTTCACAAGACATTATTGATAATACTAGACATACTGATTTTAAGACATAAAAAAAATGTGCATGGTTTTTAACAATTTTCAAATTTTTTAACAAACTTTGGTATTAAGAAATTAACAAATTTTATTTATCATCAGAATAAATGGTAAAATTATGGAAAAATTTGTTCGATTAATATTTACATCAAGATTTAAGGAAAAAAAATTTCCTAATTAATTAGAGCTTTTCAGTGCATATTTGACATGAAGCTTTGATAGGTATTTATTCAAAAGTAATTAGTAATGCCTTGTTTCGAATTCATTTAGCACATGTCAAATTTTTCTTTTTAATTTTTGCTTGTAAACATCCATGATGTCACTAATGCAATGAACACATTTTGCATATTGACAAAAGAATTATTTTATTTTTAAATATTAATTAGCTATTTTGGGTTTTGTGAAATTTGATACAAATTAAACAATTAGAACAAAAAAAATGCTAAAATATTTAATAACTTTTTTTCGGAAGGCTTATAATTAGTTCTATAAGTGCAACAAACTAGTGCAACTTTGAATGTTGCACCATGCTGCATTTACAGAACTTGCTTTTAACTTATGAGAGAAAAGCTATAAGAATTTTTAACATTGTCACAGGCGTAACTTTTTATGGCTTCTAAACAAAATTATTATATATTTTTTTACAATCATATTAATATAGAAAATTGTTTGAACAATTTTTGTTGTTGTTGTGTGAAGCTTTGATGGACCCAAAGAACAAAAATACTTCATTAGCTTCTAGTGCTTTCAAAGAATGGTCTCAAAGCATCACAGTTCACGGACTTCAGCACATTTTTCGAACCAGCATTCTTTTTGTCCGAATTATGTGGACAATTCTGTCTTTAGCTTCAATTGGAGCATGCATCTATGTTATCTCATTGCATGTTACAGATTTTCTTAACTATGATGTTGTAACTAAAATAAGAGCTGTCGAAAAAGATGGCCTTCCGTTTCCAACCATAACAGTTTGTAATGTCAATCCGTTTGTGACTGACACAGGCATTCAATTCATCCAAAATATCCTTAGAGCCAACAATCTAACAGACTTTGAACAAACGGTTTTATTGAATGCATCAAGCTTATACAATGATTCTTTCTTGTTTCTCAATTACAACTTCATTCGACTATTCGGATCTATCAGTCTAAAATCTTTGCCCGACCAAGTTAAGAAACAACTAGCAGTTCCGTTGAATAAAATGATCATTAGCTGTTTGTTCAATGCCCAGCCATGCCATACAAACGACTGGTCTTGGTTTTTTGACTCCCAGTACGGAAATTGCTACCGATTTAATTCGGGAAAGTCAAATTTGAAAAAATCCTATCAAACAGGAAAATACAATGGCCTAATGCTAGAAATATTTGTCGGTGTACCAGAAAATTCAACAAGCCTAAGTCTGTCAACTGGCGCCCATATCTACATCAATGATAATCCAATGTTACCGTTGATTGGAGAGGGAAACGACATTGCATCGGGTTTCTACACAAATCTTGTTCTTGAACGCATATCAAACATTCAAAAGCCGTATCCATACAGTGAGTGTGTGAACAATTTGAACTCAATTGATTCATTTGATTCAGAATATTACAGAAAAGTTTTAAGCTCAAATTTAGAATACCGTCAAATGGACTGTTTCTATGCTTATATTCAATCTGAGATCTACAAAAAATGTAGTTGTGATGATGCAATCTCAAATTTAATTTTAGAAAACAACAATCCGTGTAATACATTAGCAGAGCAGTTGTGTGCATTAGAGAATTTTCGTTTGATTACAGCATCAAATTATAAAAGTAAAATAAACAAATTGTGTCCGCTTGAGTGTGAATCGATCAGTTATAGAATAGTCAAGTCAGAGAGCAAGTACCCGTCTGTTTCGTATGCAAACAGTTTAATGAAAACAGACAAAGTTAAAAGTTTGTTCAAAAATAGATCTAATGTTAGTTTGAATGAATTGCGTGAGAGTCTATTAGCTTTGAATGTTTTCTATGCACATTTGAAACAAACTGAAATAACAGAGAGTGAAAATATTAGTATCGATGGTCTAATCGGCAGCATTGGAGGAACTCTTGGCTTATTTATGGGAATCAGTCTACTTAGTTTGTTCGAATTTTTTGAATTAATTTTGCGAATGTGCATAGAATAAAATTTTTATTTTCTTTTTATTTGAATTTTCCAATTGATTATTATTGACTTATTTTCAAAACAAATCAAAAACTCATTTTGGAATTTTTTTTTAGGTGTAAAAGTATTAAAAATATGATGATGACATCTTTAAAATCTAAAGTTTAATTAACTTTTTAAAAAATTTATTTCAAACCACAACTGTCAACTTTTCAAGAAAAAATAATTCATTTATGAAGCCTTCAAAAATGGAAAAGAATATTTCTTAAAATTAGAGACCAACAATATGAGCTTGAACGAAGTTTAAAATTCCCAAGTGAGTTAGCATTTTTGAGGCTTTATGTCATTACATAGAAAAATTAACATTGTTAATTTACATAAAAGAATACAATGAATGAATGGCTTATCATTTTGCAAGTAACTAAGACATCAAGCAGTCATAGTCATTCATAAATTGATATATCATTTTATATAAGAGCAACATTTAGCAGAATGTTGTTTAGAACAGATTAAAGTTGGTGTTGAATTCAAAAGAGACCAAAGGAAGGAAAAAAATGAGACGAATCAATTTTTATTTTAAATAAAATAAAAGTGAAAAATATTTAGAATCATGTCAAACTAATTTTTTTATTATATCTAACGAAAAAAAAAATTATCATTCAGAACTTGACAAGGATATATTTTTTTTGTAAAATAAAATATGTCAAATGTTCAAATTAGAAGACTCGTGTCAAACACAAGATCTAAAGCAATCAAAATTAATGTTTAAATAATATTTTAAATCCATGAATTATGTTATTTTAAAAAATTGTTTTGATAATAAAATTTTTTATTGTAAATTAAAATTTTTGATTTTGTCAATATTTGAAATTATTTACATATAAACTTGTAATATTTTGCTCTTGAAATAATTCTTTCACTATTCCACTTGGTTTAGTTATCGGATTAAATAATGAAGTTCATTTTATAATTATTTACTAATTGCACTAGTCGTATATAATTTGGGTTGTCTTTGTCTTTGACTAATTAAAATTATAAATGAATGGCTGTCATTTCAGATTTTTTTAGCTTTGATCTAGGAGAATAAAGAATTAATCAATAAATAATAATAATAATAAAAATCCTATCCCATTCTATTACAATTTAAAGTCAAATGAACAGAAAAATTGTTTTTAGAATAATTGACTGTATTGTTAATAAATACTTCTAGAATAATAATATTATATCCATTATTGCAATAAACTATTAAACAACTATCTATTATTAGTTATTTTTCAATTTTTCATAGAAAAATCGTATTATTTTAATAATAAAAACAACATTTTCTAATATATATTTTTATGCTCTTTAAGAAAATATTGTTAGTTTTTAGGTGTATCACGAAAATTACAAGGGTGTTTTTAAGTGTATTGGAGTATTTTTTTTTCATTTAAAATTTTAATATGATGATGATTTATTTTTTACAAAATAAAGATTTTATAATAAAATTCGGGTAAGCAAAAGTAAATGTGCTGAAAAAAAATTGGCTTTTTATAATAAATTTTGTGATTTACACCCGGTGTTGTTTTTTCTCAATCTTGACGGGTATAGGTTTTAAAGCATACCAAAATATTCAATAAAAAACTGTAATAATTTTATAAAGTAATATCATTTTTAAAAGAAAATTTTAAATCTACAAAAATCAAAAAAGATATATTCATTTGAAAAATTTTAGTAAGCAAAATATTGGTTAACCAAAAATTCGGTTATTGATTTAATTTTTAGTTATTCATATTAATTCCAGTCGAACACATCTGCTAATTTTTCTTTTAGACGGTTTTGGTCTAAAAGTTGTTTTTTATTGTAACTAAAATTAACGAGATCTGAAAAATTAATTTTTTTAATTTTATTAATTTTTTTTTTTAATTAATTAAACAATTTTTTATAGCTTTTTTTAATTTATTCATGAAGAATCCTTTCCAATAAATCATTAAAATGAATTTTTTTTTTATTAAATAAGAATTTATTTGAAAAACTTAAGCTGAAACTAAAATTTACAAATAAAAATTTTAACTTAATTTTTGGCTAACCAATTCTTGGTTGCCAATTTGTTAGTAGACTGACATTTACTTTTAAACAACTCTGATCCTACACAAGAAGTGGCAAAACAGGTACACAGAATAACTAATAAAAATGCTTATTTCTGTATAATCAACATAAAATCAACAATAAACCAAATTCTAAAGAATTATTTCTCACATCACGAATTGACTGTAAACAGCTTAGGTATATAGATGTACAGAGATTGTCACCCTAAAACCAATAAAACAACAAACACCAATTCTGAAAGTATTCAAAATCTTTAAAATTAAAATAATTTCTAATTTTAAAACTAATCGATGTCTTTGGACTGTAATCTAGAAAAATAACTACCAGTGCATGCAAATTGATTAGAAATGATTCTTATTTTCTAAGCTTAATTCTAAAATCTATTGAGCAACAAACACTAAAATAATGCAACTTTTTCTCTGAAAATTAAAGAAATTTCTTTCTGTCTGTTGAGATTACAAATATAACAAAATCTATAATACAATTCAGTTGCCTAGTGAACAAGTTTTATATAACTTTGATTAAGATTACAAGATTATTTGTCTGTCAATTGAACAATTTTGGGAAATCAATATTTGGACCATTATAGGGAATTAAAATTCCAATCACGCAAAATCAGAGAAAAAAAACAAAATTTTGAAAAATACAATTTTCTGTTTCTTATTTTTTTTTAATAAAAATAATAAAAATGAATTGTTTTAAATTTTGTTTTTTTACCTTAATTTTTCAAGCCTTGCTAAGGCTCAAAAAAAGCGAATTGCTATATCCGCCATCTGAAAACATAGCCTTGTATAAACCAGTCTCAATAAGTCCATCGGGCTCGACCTGTGGCTTAGAATACAAAGACACTTTGTGCGACAATCGTTTTACAGATGAAAAATCATGCTCAAATCCGGATAGAATTTTTTTTTGTGATCAAACATGTCCTTATGGCAACAACATACAAAATTTGCATCTACTAGACCAACTCAAATTGGACACTATGAATCCATGTGTCATATTCAAAGACTACGGATACATATTGAACAAAAAAAGCACTTCAAAAAATTCGTTCTTCTTTGACAAGACAAACAATTTGTGCTCAATGAAGAACAAAGCTTGGAAGCCGTTTGCTCTGTCGTCCAGCAAGTCAAAGCCTGAGCTTAGCTATTCCAGTCCGAGAACACCAGATGCGGATATTTTAAACTCGGGCTTTTCATTCACTCTCTGGCTCACTCAATCCGGATCGAATAATGGCACTCTTATCACTCTTGTACAAGATGACAATTCACCTATTCTCACACTAACTCTACAAACAATTAAAAAAAAATTATTTATTACATATTTTTGTTTATTAATAAGTGATTTATATCCTTTTAAAGAGATTGAAAGCGAGTGTTTTTTAGTGGTTGATCTACCAAAATTAAAAACAAAAGACAACTTTTTTGCCATGCGTATTCACAAACAATCTCTTGATTTATTTATCAATGAGCCAAGCGATTTGGAACAAGATTTGTCGGTGACGTCAATTGATTTGTCCTATGACCTCGGATCTTATTTGGTAAACAATTCAGACAAGATAAATTTTTATGTTGGTGTTGATTCTAATGGTGGTAATAAATTTTTTGGATGGATACAAGATTTTAGAGTTTTTAGCATATCGTTGGTGAATAGAGAAATTTTAGATTTGTTTGGTGCTGAGTCAATTGATTTGCGCATTCAGTCTGAATGTCGCTGTCCAAATGCTTATCCACGCAATCAAAACAGAAATTCAACCATTTGTCTCAAAAACAAGTTTAAAATGCTTGATCAATTGGACAGAACAACACGCCTGAATCAATTTGCTCATCCGCTTAACTATATCAATGATGACAACTTTAAGACATCGTGGATTTCATGTATTTTGACTAGTACTAATCCAATAGAAGTTGTTTTAGATTTGGAAAACGGTGTCTATCTTGTCGAAAGGATAGAAATATTTTTTGCCAATTTGCCTCCAACCAAAGTTGTCATTCAAAGGTTTATGGACAATCAGTGGTATGAAATTCAGCGCTATTCAATTGATTGTGATGGATCCGATCCAGCATGTGGTCAAATACCAGCTGAGTTTGAGAGCGGATTTTTTGGAGGCTTCCCAATCATTTGGTCGGCTGTGATCGACCAAGAGGAGGATTTTTTTTCCAATTTTGACAAAGTCAATCTAATTAAAGCTTCCAAAATCAAGCTTGTTTTATCTGGTTATTTTCAAAGTGTTAAAAATGACATTAGAAAGTTGTATTATTCAATAAATGAATTTAGGATTAGAGGAAGGTTTGAATGAATAATTTTAGTTTTGCTTTTTTTTTTGTAATAATTTTTGCTTAGATGTGATTGTAATGGATATTCAGCTAGTTGTGATATGACTCAAGTTCCGTTCAAATGTAACTGTGACGAAGGAAGTTATACTCATGGAAATATGGTAAATATTTACATTCTTAGTTTAGACTTTATATTAATTGATTAGTATAAAAAATGATGAGAAATCTTTTTAAATAAATAAGTAATCAATTTAAATATTATCAGTATTTCATTATTATGATAATTATTTTATATAGTATATTAACACATTTATATAGTTGTCAATTAATCCTTGCCATAAAAGCTTATAAGTGGCATCAATGCATAAATGTTTATTTGATTAATTATTTGATACCAATTAAAAAAAATATTAGTATCACATAAACAAAATAAGTATCATTTTAATTTTATTTTTAGTATCTTAAGTGTGAATTTTTGTATCATTTTTATTTTTTTTTAGGTAGCAGAAAAATAAATTTAGTATCAGCATAAAATATATTTCTTTTATATATAATGTTAAGTAAAATCTAAATTTTAGTCATGAGATAAAGAAATTATGACCGAATCTATTATGACGGTATTTTGAGTTATTTCACAACTTTTAAAGTGTATTTATAGCTTTTGGCAATTTCAATTTCATTGATTAGCTGTTGGTATTCTTCAGCATTTGTTGGCTTTTGGTTTTTCTCGTCTTTTTTTCAGGATCGGATACTAGTTGTTCCTCGATTCTATTGGTTTCAAGTAGAGCATAAAATCTTTCTTTATGCTTCTGCTTATTTTCAGTCAGCATCAAAGCATTATCAGGTGCTGTAATAATTGAGAAGAATAAGATAAATAGTTTCTTAATTATCACTATAGAACATTTGCTAACTTTTCAAATTTACTAAAAATTAACATTCTTAGTTATTTTTATCATAATTGACTAAACATTTCGAAAATATCAAAATTTACGATTACATTTAGATTTATTTTTTGCCTCAAACATCTTGTTACATATTGGACATATTTTACTTCTTTATGAATTTTTTCTATCTTTATAATACCAATGATTTTTAGCATTCTGTTTTGTGGCATCTTGAAGTTGATGATCAATTCAAAATATAATTTCAATTCAAACAGTTTATCTTTAGATTTTATAATCAATCTTTAATTTAATCTAAATAGTTTTAGTGTAACACGGTTAACATGTAATTAAATTAAAATGTAAAAAAAAATTGTGAATTAATACAACCATAGTATCTATTTTGAATCTATTTCAAAAGTATTGGTAAACTAGCATTTAGTGTTAAATTTTAAAAATGAAATTCAAATATCATAGTAATAAAATTAGTAATAAACTTAAAATATTTTTCTTTTCTACAAATATTTTTGAAATTAAAAGCTAAAAAATAAACCTAAAAAATAATGAGCCATTACATTAAAAAATCTAAAAATTGATCTTATCAAAAAAGGTTGAGAAAATATTTTTCAAAAATTATTTATTTCCTAAATTTACATTGATTGATTATAAAATCTAAAGATAAACTCTTTGAATTGAAATGATATTTTGAATCGATCATCAACTTAAAGATGCCTGTTTTGTTTGGGCCATTTAGCTGAAATCTATTTTAGAATTAAATTTACTTTTTATTTCTTAGAAACCAAAACTTGAATAATTAAAATAATAATTATAAAGTCTGAGAGTTTTTTTATTTACTAATTTTAGAGAAAATTTAATTGCAAAACTACTCTACTTTATTTAACTCAAAAATTCTTATTCAATAAAACGTTTAAATCTTAAAAACTTTAAAGTAAAAAAAAGTTTGGCTCTATAAATTTAAGAAAAGTAAAAAAATTTATTATTAGAATAAACTAGAATATCGTTTACTTATACTTCACAAAACTGCATAATTCCAAATATATGTTATTCGAGAAGAATCGCCTAAGATCAAAAATACATCATCTCTATGTACATCCACGTCAGTAGAGTTTAATTTGTTTTATTCTGTTAACTTTGCTTTCAAAACAACTAATGCATTTTCTGTTTTTTGTTTTTCTTGTATTAGAATAATCATTGTTTTCTGCAACGTCATTTAATTCCGCAACAGTAACTGTGTTTATATTCAGTAATTGTAGCTTAAATAAGGTCATTAATAATAAAGAAGTTAAATCAAAATAAATTGTGAGTTAAATTTGTCTTAAAAATTTATTATTTATTAAAATATAATGTAATCTAAACTTTAATTAATATTAAATATTACTAAGGTTGATTTAATTTGTTTTTAATGGTTAGTTTTAAACATATTTTTTATACATCATTCAACAAAATTAGTCTACTTCCATCTTTCTTTAGTATTAATACAACCATAATATCTATTGGTAAAAGACCTTTTTTTCTATTAAAAAATTTTACAGCTATTTACATGAGAAAACCACTTCTATTAATAAATTCAGATGAATAAGTAAACTATTTCTCTCTCAAGATTATTAAATATTCTATTCTTGGTATTATAAATACATTTAATTTACTTGAAATATTTAAAACAAATAAAAACTTAATAGTACTTATTGAGTAAGTGAAAATTAAAATAGTTTTCTTTACAAAGTGCGAAAAGTGCATGCCTCTGTTCAACAATAGAGCATATGAAACACGTTACTTAAATCCATTTGCTAGTTGTTCAAAATGTAATTGTAACAACCGATCAAATTCATGCATTTACGATTCAATGATGAGAAAAGGTGTGTGTCAAAACTGTGACAAAAATTCAACTGGTCCAAATTGTGGTCGATGCATAGCTAACTTTTTTTTCAATAATCTAACAAACCAGTGCGAAAGATGTGAATGTGACTTAAAAGGAGTGATAACTCAAATTGGACCAGTGAGCTTAAGCTATTGTAATCAATTAAGTGGCACATGTATTTGTAAGCAAAACGTAAAGGGATCAAAATGTGATCAGTGTAAACCTGGTTTTTTTAATCTAACAGCAAATAATAAAAATGGATGTGTGAAATGTGAGTGTAATGCTGGCTCAACACAATTGGTACCTGGTACAAATTTAACTTTATGCGACCAAAAAACTGGTCAGTGCTCATGTGAATCTACTTTTGTTTCTGGATTCAAATGTGACCGTTGTATTGAATCAATGTATGATTTAGAAAATGGATGTAACAAACAGTGTAACTGTGATCCACTTGGCTCTTTATCAGCAGCTTGTGATCAAATAACAGGACAATGCAATTGCAAAAGTCGAGTGCGAGGCCTAAGATGCAATCAATGTGAGTTGGGCTTCTACAATTTGACGATTAATGGATGTGCGAACAAATGTCAATGTGAACCAGCTGGCTCAATAAACCCAAATGTATGTGATACTATTACCGGTAGGTGTCTGTGTAAAACTGGCTATGGAGGAAAAAACTGTGATAGATGCCTAAATGGTTATTGGAGATCGGGATCACAGTGTGTCAAATGTGAATGCAATTTGAATGGAATTCTAGATGAAGAGAATATTTGTGAAGAAGAGACTGGAAAATGCATATGCAATGAGTTAAGCGAAGGATTTGCTTGTGATCGATGCAAGCCAGGATATTATGGTCTAAATGAGTATAGTAATAATTGTACCAAATGTGAATGTGATCCAATAGGCACTAATAAAGACACTTTGGTCAATGGCAATTATATATGTGATTCGAGAACAAGTCAATGCGTCTGTAACAAAAATCGAATTGGCATAAAATGCGAGACTTGTGCAAATGGATTTTTTTTTCTTAATATAAACGACATTGATTGTTTTGAGTGTGCATGTGATCCAGCCGGTAGTATACCAGGTTCTAATTGTGATAGTTTGACTGGCGAGTGTGTGTGTAAAATAGCTAATGGAATAGGTGGAACAAGGTGTGATCAATGCACTGAAGGATATTTTAACTTTTCGAGTGTTACTGGAACTTGTAAACAGTGTGGATGCAATATTGCTGGTAGTTATGATCAAGATTGTGATCAATTTACTGGTCAGTGCAATTGTAAAGAATTTTCAACTGGACTTAAATGTAATACATGTGTACCTGGAACCAGCAATTTAGATGTCGATAATCCGTTTGGATGCTCAAAATGTATTTTGTGTCTTTTTTTTTTAATTTTAATAATCAAATTTTTTTAGTCCCAAGCAAACAAAGTCCACCATTTTTGTCAATTAAAAATTCTGATACAATCAGCATCAGTTGGTCTCCGCCAGACTATCCAAATGGCATTATTCGTTATTATTTGGTATATAGAAATGAAACTTTAGTGACAAACACTTCAAGTAAGTGAAAAAAATTCATTTATAATATTTTTATTTCATTTAGACTATATGTTATATAGATTAATTTCTTGGTCTGGTCATTTTAAAATTTTAAAAAGGACGGACGTAGAGACACGACAAACTTAATACCTAGATTAATTTTTTATTCTTTAATGATTTAAAAATATTTAACATTCTGTTATTTTAGAAAAAAATTATGATGATACCAATCTGCTTCCATTTGTGGTATACTCGTATAGAATTGAATCTTTTAACGATCAAGGTGGCACACCAAGTCGTTCACAAAACATCAAAATTACTTTGCCAAGTCAGCCCTGCTGTAACTTTACATACCAATTGTTCAATATAAGATCATCACAAGTTCAAGTGTTGTGGACTATTCCTGAGCGCCTCAATGGCTTAAGCCCCTTTTATTCAATTAAAGTTTATTCGAAGAAAAATGCCAATCTTCCAAGCAATCCAATCGACTTGAATAACCTAATCGAGCAGACAAATTCAAGTAAGATAGTCGAGCATATACATATGCAATCGAGCACAAATATACTGCAGACCACTATTCATAATCTTAATCCTTATAGTCACTATTTTTTGAGTGTAGAAGTTTGTAACCGAGATTTGAATAATGCAGAAATTTTATATTGTCTTATAGGCGATCCAAAAACTCAATCGGCCTCTAAATACACCAGTTTTATAACTTCCCAAGATAGACCAGTCAACCAAACTCAACCAGTTATCATCTCACTTAATTCTAGTTTTATTATTATAGGAGTCAAACGGCCCCTTAAACCAAATGGCATCATAGTAATGTATGAAATATACAAAAAATCTTACAATTCAACTGATTATCAAGAATATTCTTTAGCTTGTGCTATTGAAGAATTTTATGATCCAAATGATTCTGTGTTAGATAACAAACTAAAAATATGTATTGTAAAAAATTTGAGGCCAAGATCAACATATGGAATAATAGCTACTAGTTCAACAGTGATAGGCCGTTCCAAACCTAGTACTGAACTAGTATTAACCACTTTGGAAAATGCTCCAATATGTCCACCAGTAGTGCAAAGCGCTGTTTCGCTTAGATTCGACAGTGTATTCATAAAATGGCTTCCAACATATCAGCAAACACTGTTTGATACTTATTGGATAAATTGTCTTGGAGGTGGAATTAGAAATTTTTCTTTATACTTGTTGAATAGTGATAAATCAACGTTGGTTTATAGTGGACTAGGAAATTCTTTTAACTTTATCAACTTAAATTCTTCACAAGTTTATAATTTTTATGTTGAGCTATGTAACAATGCTGGATGCTTAAGAACAAATAATTTTTCTGTTCAAACAATAGACCCTCCGCCTAATAAATGGTCTATGGATGATTTAACATATCAAGTGGTTGATTCGCAGCTACAATTTGACTGGAGTAGGTATAAGCCATATAATTTGACTAATTTTACTGGTATCAAGTACAGGTTAGAACGGGCCAAGATCTCATTTGCTAATCCACCAACTCTCCTTGAACATGGCTATCGTCTGCACGGCTTTAACTACTTTAAATTTGATGCAGACAAATACTACCCTCAAGGATATCCTTTTTTTGGCCTCAAGTATCAATTTAAGACTAGAAATAATGGACTTATTTATTTGGCAAGCTCTGGCTATTCTCAAAGTGAATTTAGTGCTTTGCAAGTAAATCTGGAAAGCAATTGGTATTTATCAGAAACTCAGTCTCAAGTCGAGGCATGTTCAATTTATTTAAAAGGTGACGAAAACAATCTCAAATGGAATACAGCCAAAGTTTTTAGATTGAATAGCTATGCTTTTATTAGATCAAATGAAAAGTTATTTCAAGTGAATTCTAGCAAATGTAATAAGCAAGTAATTAGTGATGTTGTTGGTGTTTATGTGGGTGGTTTACCCGATGATTTTCTCAGTCGTGATGAGAAGGCGTTTGATAGCGAACCATTTAAAAAAATTCAACCTAACAGATTTTTAGGTAACTGATTTTTTAAATTAAAAAGTCAAAGATTTATTTTTGGAAAATTAAATTTTTGGGTATTACTTTAAATTTTTTAATTTACAAAATGGTACAAAAGCTTGCTCAGGAAATGTATAAAATAAACATTGGCTTTAAGCAACACCAATAATATCTTTTCACATAAAATGTCTGTGCCATGAAGAACTTCACTTTCGTTCAGGCTTATCACTCTCATTTGCAGCAAAGTTTTTACCTAACTGTATGACTATAAGACCTAGTCAATCAAAAATCGGTGTCTTCATTGATGTTTCATAAATAAATCATCTCATTTTTTTTGCGTGTAAGACAAAATTTTCACCATATTCTTTCGAAATATTTAGAAATAATCCAATCATGAAAAATCTAACACTTTCATCTTTGCTTCACTTTTGAATCATTTCGTCAATTATAAATGAATTTTTTTGGATTAAGGCCAATAAAACGCTTAAAATTGATCTTTGTATTTTTTTGGTTATTTAAAAACTTTTTTGCTAGAAGGATTAGCGTTTTAACTTTCCTTTTTTTTTAACTGATTGTGTAAACAAGCCATCCCTCTTTTTTTTTCGTTATTATCATGAGAAAATTCAGTTTTTCAAACAGTAAAGTAAACAAATGTTGTGATCTTGTAATGTATTAGGGAGCTAATAGAAAGACATGTTATAACTATTACTTTATTAAATAAAAATAAGAATAATAATAAAATTGAGTTGCTTAAATACTGAATCAAGTACGTGCCTAGATTTCCAAAAAAGATAAAGATGCAACAACTAATAGCCAAATAAGGTAAAATGAATTTTAATAAGCTATGTTAGATAAATTCTTCAAAACGACTAATAATATGACATCCCCCTTCTTTAAAATATTATCGTCTCGATAATCACATTATCTCTCTCAATCATATATCGATTGAATCCGATTCGTCTCCATTGTCTTCAGATCTTGTTTGTATTATATTAATTATTCTCTTATTACTGTTCCGTAAAAAACATTTTATTAGGATGAATAGGCAAAGGCCTACCAAAACACAGGATATTGTTGAGTAAACAAAATATCTAAAATATTTGTTAAAAAACTCTAAGATATTAATCACTCTTGTTTTTAAGTTACCAAAATGCTCTTCATAAAATCCTCTTGAATATTTATCTTCTACTGGTCTTAAACAATTCAGGTTTGAGGACGCTTTTAAATTAAAGTTATATGTTTGGTCTGAACATTTTTATTAAATTGAAATCTAAAAAAAAAATCAAAATATTTAAAATACGTAATTTAATCATTTCCAAGATAACACGCGGCTATCCTTTTTTTTCAAATTTAACAATGAAGTTTAAAAATTTCTGAAGTCTACAATGCAATCAACTACGCATTAAACAAATTTTGAGCACGTTTGAAATTTTGAAATTTGATCATAAATTTTACTTTGCTATTATTTCATACTGTACTAACCAAAATTTATGAAGCTAATGTTTTGTGAATTGAATTACAAATGAAGCCAGCTATTAGTATAAATTGTATATTCAGTGTATCTTGACTTTAAAAAATATTATATAATTGAATTACTAGATTGTTCTTTGATGTTAACACTAGAATGTGCGAGGGGTTTTCTAGGTTCCTTTTTGAAAAATTGAAACTTGAATTTTATCACATAAAATTTTAAAAAATGGCTTTTTTTTACCTAAAAATTTTAATTGTAATTTTTTAGAAAATGAATAAATTCTAAAATAAAATATTTAATTCAGACTGTCTACTAATTATAATCCTGAAAGTTATTTAAAATAAAAAAGCTTTTTTTTTAAATAAAATAATGTTCTCATCCATTATGTTCGATGATCATCTTTTTTTATTTTGACTGTGAATTTATTTACATGATTATTTTTTAATAAAGAATTTAACTAGCGGTTCTGATTCAACCAACTAAGTCAAAATGTAATTATGTGTTTGTCTGTGCCGGGCTCAAGCTCCTTCAGAGATTAAAAAAATAGAATAAAATAGTTTTTATTTGCAATTTAATTAAATATGTGACAAATTAATTGTTTAAAATATTTATTAGAGTAAAAATAATTTTTATTTCAAAAGGATGTTTAAAAAATATGAGTACAATAATTGAATTTGATACAATTAAATTCAGCTCTAATAAATCAACTGCGATAAGTCGGCAGTTGGAATTCAATTTTTCGGAAGCGGCCACATCACCTGGTGAGCCGTACAATTCCAACACAATATACGGTTGTCCGATCAACTTGGACACCGACTCAAGTCCAGTGCATGTTCTTGGTTTTGGCTTCATTTATTCAAACATTGGCGCCACAGCTCCAGTAAAAAGCGATTCGAACGAGAAATTCACGCTCAACATCCAGTACAGAACTGAATGGCCGACTGGCATTCTATTTCTTAATTTTGACATCGAAAACGAACAATACATCCTAGTGAGACTAATAGACACGAACAAAATAGAGATTTGCTTCAAGACTCGAATTCGCTACGACTTAACCAATTCGAATGCATTTTTGAACTTTTTCGATCTTGTTTTCAACGAGTCATACGGAATAAACTCACTGGCTAATGGATACTGGTCTAGTCTAAACTTGGAGCTCAACTTTAAAAATCGATCTCTTCTTCTCGAGCTGAATCAAACTCGTATTGTAAACAAAAATTTTCTCACATCTGACAGCTTACCGAAAAATTTCGATACAAAAATTCTAAATGCAACGTTGCTATTTACATTTTATTTTAACACACAATTTTTTACAGGAGGCTTTGATTTTCAAATGCTTGTTGACATTTATAGTCTATTGGCCAAGTCGTTTATAAAGCCTTTGACCAGAGAGTATTTTAGTGCATTTTTCAAACAAATTGAACTTCTAAATGAAGACGCGTACTTTACTGGTTGCATCAAACAGGTCAAAATAAATGGCTTTATGGTTGATTTTTTTGATTTGAACAACCTAATTGCATACAAAAACACAAGGTTTGATGGTTGTCCGAATGTGAACACTTTTGTTGAAAATGTGTCCAGACTTAAAGATGTTCTAGTGGAAACAAATGAAAGTGTGGCCATTGACAAAAGTTTTAACAAGTTCACAGAGTATTTTTACCGAGTGACAGCATTCAATAGCCAGGGTGAGTCATCGTCTGAATGGTTATTGATACGTACACCGGAAGACAAGCCATCAGGCTTTGTGGACATAATGCGCTTTTTAAAAGTCAAGCCACTCAGTGGATACCAGATACAAGTGGAAGAAATGGAAAAATTTTGTTTCTATTGCACCAATTGGTCATATATGGCTAGAGGATATGTCGATAAATTTGTCTTGCGAGTCAAGGGTCCCAATGGTGTTAGAAGTTTTGAATTTTATTGTGAGACTGTGTGCTCAAGCGAAACTAATTTGGAACAAAGCTCTCAAATAGAAGAATTTGTTTTTACAAGAATTCAAGACCCCAGAGCAAAAAAATTGCTTATTAGTTCGAAGCCAATTACGGTCTATTCATTAGTTGTTGGTGTATGCAATAGTGCTGGATGTACAAACAGTCAAATGGTCAATATTACTACATTAGGTAAATAAAATTTATAATTTTAATACACCTTTTGTATCACTCAATCGTCAGTTTCTCAATTGATGCACAAAGATAAATAAGAATTAATATATTTGTCATGTCTCTCAGAAGCAGACGCTACTAGAAGCAGCGTTGTGAATTTTTGAAAAAAAAAAACAACAAACAAAAATTTTAAATAGCTTTCTTGTTATGGTCGAAAATTCATTCTGCAAAATTTATCAGTTGATACAAAGTTTGTGTTGTATTTAGTGCTTTGCAGACTTGCAAAGTATTCTCACAAATTTAGTTTGGATAATAGAAACTTTGCATCAGCTGATAAATTTTTCACAATGAATTTTCGACCATAACAAGAAAGGTTTTTAGATGATTAAAAAATCTATTTTAATTTTAAATTTTTGTTTTCGTTATTTGTTCGAAAATTCATAGAACGAGAGATTTGGAATAAAATACAAAGGCGTATGCTATAATTACTTATTTTCATTAACTATAATTACTTATTTTTCACCAGTATTATTTAATTAATAGAAAATTTACAATTTTTTTTTACTTAAAATTACTTAATTGATATAAAAATACAGATTTATGTTAGCATATTTATGTTTTATGTCAACTTGTTTTTCTAAAAAAAATAAGACTTTTTGACAGGCTCAAAGAAAAAAAATATAAATTTTAGCTGAATTGTTAAAAGACAATTTTAAGCTAACTGATCTTAATATCATAAAAAAAACTATTTTAAATGAAACATTAGTAGTTAAAAAAAAGCCAAGTATAGAATTTATAAAGAATACTAATTACCAAAATTATTTATTATCATTTTCAAATAGAGAAATTTAGAATTGAAAAAATAAAAAAATTTTCGCTTGCAATCTGAAAGACTACACCTGTAATACACTTTCACATACCATTTATAATTTTAATACATATAAGAAAAAATATGATGAATAATACAAGTAATGCAAAATTAGCAATTCCTATTTTTTACAAGTGATCTAAGTTTAAGTTTCAGTAATTTCAGTAAAAAAATAATAAATCGCCAAATACAATTAACGGGTGATGCATAAGTAAATGAACTTGAAATAACTTGAATAAACGACTGCTCCCATTTATACATGAGTATCATGAAGACCTTGACTACGTTTTTTGGCCTGA
>PJRA01000444.1:210863-273174 GCA_016987375.1 Brachionus koreanus | reverse complement strand
TTAACATTTTTGCTGATTATACGCTTTAAAAATATAGGTAAAGCTAAAGATCGTCTAATTAAAGAAGACATTTTTTATAATAAGATTAATTTTAGATCATTTTCTTTGATTTCACTCTTAAATTTTCATCATCTGCATCAATTAAATCTTTTTTGACTTTAAAGAGAAAAATTTTAATTATAAATATTTTAAATTTTTTCAATAAATTCATTAAATAAGATTAATTTTTTTGAATTAAATTTTAGCTGAAATTCCGGACGGAATTAAACCGCCAATTTTATCAAGTGCAACTTCGAATTCATTGAATCTGACTTGGCATATTCCCGATTATCCTAGTGGAAACATAACTGCTTACATAATTCGTCTAGTCGAAGAAACATCTGAAAATGTTTTGTACTTCGGTCTTCAAAAAAGTTTTTTGGCAATCAACCTTCACCCATTGACAAATTATACATTTATTCTTGAGGTATGTAATGCCATAGGCTGTGCTAGAAGCGAAAAAGTTTCATTTGTCACAAAAGAAATGGCGCCTTTGTTTGTATCTGTTCCAACTGTCCTGAAAATTACTCAAAATGTAATCATAATTAAATGGTCCAAGCCAAGCAATGATCAAATTCAAAATGGATTTTTAACAAACTACATAGTCTATTTAAATGATGTAGAATATTTCTACAACATTACATCGTTTAATATATCAACTTGTGCTGAATGTGCTTCAAACATCAAAAACTTGAACAATTTAATACCAGGTGCTCTCTATGAAATAATTCTTTCAGCATGCACCAAAGGTGGATGCACAAATAGTACCATTTTGCCTATTAGAACTTTGGAAAGTGACCCAGATGCAAGTGATATAAAAATTGAACTTGAACAAAGAGGCTTTGATTACTTGCTTCTAAATTGGACAAGGCCATCAAGACCGAATGGTTTATTTAGAAAAAATACTCTTTTTATCAATGATAAAATTATCTATGAAG
Organism: Brachionus koreanus; assembly: GCA_016987375.1. NCBI lineage: Eukaryota > Metazoa > Rotifera > Eurotatoria > Ploima > Brachionidae > Brachionus > Brachionus koreanus. Next base: position 272,197 of record PJRA01000444.1, on the reverse strand, counting down.
GAAATTTAACTAGATTCAAAATTGACAAGCTTTTACCTAACACTTTTTATTATTTTTACGTACAATTTTGTAATTTTTTTAGTTGTAATTCAAGTATTCCAGTAAGATTTAGAACTGATGAGACAAAACCTGAAGGTTCATTACTTCTTAATGCTCAAGCTAAAGGTAAATATTTTTTTTTACAATATTCAATGCTTTAAATTTCAAGGTCTTTTATTTTATCACAAAAAAATTGTTTTCTACTATTCAAAGCTTTTAATGCAGTCAATATTTCTTCCTTATTTGATACTTGAATGTCAATATTGTGCTTAATAACGGGTCTACAATAGAAAATGGCACAAAATTAATTCTTTCATAAAAAATTAAAAAATTTTTTTTTAAATTATAACTGAACTCTCCTATTTTGAAAAATAATATCAGTGAAGGCATTGAACTCCATGACGACGTATGATATCGAGCCTAGAGCCAACAGTCTTGGCATGGTCTTTGGTACAACCTTTGGGTCCATATTGCACATGCGATTGCCAATTTTGTTTTAGAGTTGCTTAATATTTTTGGCCTTCCAATCACCCTCATAAACTTTGGCTTTCAAATTTCATCAAAAATCTTCGATTGGTCGTGCTTTTGGTGCATTTTCTGGATTCACTTCTTTGACAAGATACCATAAATTTTTATCTAACATTTTATTTAATTCATTGGTTCAAGTTGTTTCTTAATACACTGTCCAAGATAGACATGTTGATTGACCGCTAACAGACCGTTAATTAATTTATTAATAATGGTGTTGACAGACCATTAATTCTTCTTCAAATTTTTTAACGCTTAGGTTACTGCTATAAAAATATCATTTCCTGGCAGCGCGGCGTTACCAAGAGTGAAATAAGATTCATCATCAATTATAAATTCATATCTGCTATATTTTAAAAGCATTCGATGACATTTTGGCCTAGCTGTCTACTCTTGATAAGCTTTTAAATGAGGTCTATTGCGTTTTTTATACTTTTTTAAAATCTTTCCAATATAGGTATAGTGGCAATTAAACTTTCTAGCCATCTTTCTTTGCGAAAGACCCGATTAATGATTTAAATAGGCTCTAAGTTTACCCAGCATTAGTTTCATCGCTATTCTAGCAGGTCAATCACTTCATTTTAGAATACAAGAAACAAGGACGATCTTTTCTCTTACTATTGGATTGTTAGGTACAGCATTCTAAAGACTCGCAATTAATAAAAAAGACAATCCTGTTCGAAATTGAATTTTTATTATTTATATTTCTGGCAATTAAGGATTCGTTACTCAAAATATCAAAAGCTTTCCCTACCATATTTAAATTTTATCATGATTTCCGAAAAAATAATAGAAAATTGGCAAATCTTTTTTGATCAATAGTGCCGACCATGCATACATCGAATTGATCTTCTATATCCCAATTTTTTCTGGTTATTGTTATTTGCTATTAGAGATAGTAAAGTATCTTTTTTTCTAATAAGTAACTTGCCTTTGAGACTAAATAAAATTAGATAAATAACTCGGCTTGCTTTTTATGACGATATGTATCAAAATATAAAAATCAAAAACGTTTGAGAGACTAAACATTAAAAATGAAAAAAAAAATAAACATTTGAATTTCACAAATTTTTTCTAAAATATAATTAATTTTTCATCAAAATAAATATTAAAAACCAAAATTCAAATCTTTCTATAAACTTTGTAAAAAAAATTAATTTATTATATTTAGATAAATGAAAAGCCGATGAAATTTTTATTTCTTAACAATAAAACATTATGAATTTGCTCACTTCTCATCGATGAAAAATCGATTTATTTTTTTTTAATTCAAATTTTGATTGACTAGGTAGGATCAGTCTGAATTCAAATTTTGCAAAAAAATTGGGAATAGTCTTGTCCACTCTTATAGCAAATTGAACTTAACTTATGATCCATTTTTATTCTACACTCGTTACTAGTGGGTACAGGACATATGCACTCTTTAGGTTCTTGTCTATTTAAAACTTAAGAGCTGAATGAGTCGCAATATCTAAGAGCGTGTTCTCTTTCTTAAGCTGTTATATGTGGCTTCTACAGCTTTTCTGGTTTATAATGTCTCTCTAATATTTCTCGAATCAAGAAAATTTTTGTCTGTAATATTTTGGCTTTAATTTCTCTGTTTCGGCTATCTGTGCCCATTTGTTTCTCTCATGTTTTACGTATCCAAGAACATCTTCTACTGTTTTTTCTATTAGTATTTTTTTTGGTTTGGTCAAAAAAAATTTTTTTGGACCCCACGTCCTTAAAGATTTGAAAAAAAACAAAAGTTGCTTGTCTTTAAGTCAAAATATCTCAGGTATTCATAGTCATAGCTCATTAAATATGCACCAAATCTGAAAGCTCATAATCTATTCTACAAAATGGTATATTTATTTTCTATTTTTTTATGACAATTTACCATGATTTTTGACAAAAAATGGTAAAAACATAGACTTTTTCCAGTTACTTTTTCCCAACCCCTCCTTTTTTTACAGATTCAGAAATCAGAGGAAATTCTGAACAAAATGTTGCGACCACCTTTTTTATTTCTTTAATTAGTTTAGTCTGTTTATATAAAAATTAAACATATAAAGAAATTTCTAAAGTTCTAAAAACACTAATCAAAATAAAACAATTTAATTCTTTTTTTTGTTTATTTTACACTTATTTTTAGCAATTTTTTGTGCTTAAAATTAAAAAAATAAAAAAAGTGGTCCCAACATATTGTTCAGAATTTTCTCAAGTAGTTTTGCTACGCGCGAACCTTAATTCTAAAATTCTACTTATTTTATTTATTTATTTAAAATAAAATTCTTAATCAAGGATCGAACCAAATTGAGCTCAAATGGTTTTCAGATCCAAAGGATCCACTAAAACCAAATGGAAATATTCTTTACTTGGTATTTGTGACCGGGCCATTCCTGGTCGAATCAGATATTAAACTATTAAGACAATTTTACAAAGATGGCTTGCAAATAGTCAAAACAATGACTGTTAATCTAATGAACACTACAGTTATGAACACAAAATATGGAGTGCTAGATCGAATCCTGGCGGATTCAATTTATGAAATTCAAATAAATGCTACGAATAGCAAAGGCTTTGTGCTTAGTGATATAGTTAGGGTTGTAACTTTAAAATCAGGTCCAGATTATCTGCCAGCACCTGAGCTTGTCTATTCAAATTGTACTTGTCTCAAAGTTGAATGGTTGCCGCCCTTATTAACAAACTCGGAGGACCAACTTTTTTCCTATGAGCTTGTTTATCGTAAAAAATTTGTATGGAACCAATCTGGGCCTATTGAAGAGCCTGTCTATGAAGATCAAATCATTAGCTTGTTCTCTAATAGAGTTCTAGCCAGTTTTTTTATTTTAAAAAATTTGAGTCCATACACTGCCTTTTCGTTTAGACTAACAGCTTCGAATTTTTATGGACAAACAACTTCGGACTGGAGTCCAGATTTTTACACCCAAGAAGCCGCTCCTATGCACCAGCCACCAATCAAAGTTGTAAATGTTAGCTCAACAAGTGCTTATGTGAAATTCACACAGGCTTCTATGCCAAACGGATTTATAAGCCTGTTTAGAATAAATGTTTTCAAGTACATGAATGAATTAGAGCATATAGGAGTGATAAGTGTTGACAACACAACCAATGAATATAACATAACACATTTAGAGCCGTACACGCAATATTTATTTGTCATAGAGTCATGCAATTCTATAGATTGTGCACAATCCTCTTATGACAAATTTAATCTAAGCAATAATAACTACACAAGAACAGTTGCAGCCAAGCCTCAAGGACAACAGCCTCCAGTTCTAAGCTCCATTAATTCATACACTGTTCAAGTCACATGGTCACCGCCGTCTAAACTAAACGGCATATTAAAACACTATGTGCTTGAACGTTATGATTTTAAATCACTGCTACAAAGCCGCTCTGTGCGCAAGTACAAATTCTCCGGTCTAAAGAACACATTTTTAGATGACAACGATATAGAGCCATGTGGTGTTTATTCATACCGCATTTCTGTTTTCAATCAAGTAGGATCGGCTATTAGCACATACACAAACATAACGGTCTCTTCATCCAAGCCTCTTGTTGTAACCCCACCAGTCATTAATTTAATTAATAGTTCTAGTGCACGATTCGAATGGATCAAACCAATAACTTTGTGCAATTTAACTAGATACACTCTTAAGCTTAAAAGTAATAAGCAATCACTTTTGTTTAATATTGAAGATGTAAATCAACAAACTATACTGATCACTAATTTAACACCATTTACAGTTTATAAGAATACATTAATTGCTTGTGTTAGTCAAATGAGCGATTCATGTTCGTATAGTTTGAGCAAAAGTTTTCGAACACCTGGTGACATACCGACAGGTTTTGGTCGTCCTGTAGCCAAAATGCTCTCGCCAAAAGCAGTGTCAGTTGAATGGCTTGAGGCAGAATTTAGTAATGGACAGTTTATTAGCTACCAAGTAATCAGACTTAACGTCAATACGAATAGAACAGAAAACTTGTATTCGGGCCAAGATTTGCACTATTTGGACACTGGTGTAAAATCAAGCTCGTTCAGATATAGAGTGATTTATATTAACGAGTTTGGAAGTGCAATATCTGAATGGACCAGTGTAGTCGATGTCACATCTACTGAACCAGTTCTAGTTGATGACATAATTAGATATAATTTTAATTTGGAATTTAAATGTCCAACGGCCAATTTGGGACACATAAAATGGAATATTAAAAAAAATGAGATTTTATTCTATTTAAAAAAATTGTTTGGTACAAATCAGTTGGTTTATGAGGAATTTTATTTAGAGCTAAATGGAACAAACATTAGGTGGAAAGATTTTTTCATTTTAAATGAAGACTTGATTTTTTTGAACGAGTCACGTGACTATAATATTAGTCTAGTGATAAAATTGGTGTCCGACTCGTCTCATGTGTACTATTTGAAAAGCGAGCAAAGATCATGTAGAACAAAAAGTTTGACCGACACTTATTATGACACTGAAATTCTAATTCAACGATCAAACAATCAGCTGATGGTCATGTACAGAATGGCAGATTTGCTAATTAAATATTATGACAAATTGGGAATTCTGCTGGAATTTAAAGAAAAAATATTAGATGTCAAACAAGTAGCTGAGAAAATTGGACAGATTGCTCTTGGGCCAGTAGTCAATAATGAAGTTTACTTTATAAGACTTAGAGCATGTCTTCTTTTGAATTGTATTGAATTCAAGCCTAAAGTTTACTCACATAGTACTCTACCGCCACAAGGTAAACATTATTCTATTTATCACTAATGAATGTTAATTTTTTATTCTTAAAAAAAAAACTAATTAGAAACTTGATTTTCTCATCAAATATTAGATAAAAAAACTTGTTTAAAAGTTTAGATAATAATTGTCGAATGCTTTATTCAAAAACCTAAGTTTTAGTAAAATCTAGACAATTTTTTTTTAAATTTAAACTACTTAAAGCAAATTTGCAAATTAATTAATGAACTATTAGGATACTTGTTTATAAGTCATAGTTTTAAGTCTAAATCACAAATTCATTCCACTCGAAAATTTCTTAATTGGACAAACCTTTCCAAAAACTGACCTTATTAGAAGAATAAAAAGGGTGAAATGGTCAAACTCAATCAAGTTGAACTTAACGCTATACAAATCATTGATAAGATCGCTATTCGATTACTGCTTTATCATAATAAGTATCGCAACATCAAGAATAAAAACATCCCTCCAAAAAATCCAAAATAAATTGTTAAAAATAATTAAATATTTTCCAATCGAAACCTCAATTAAATCAATGCACAAAGTCCTAAAGCTAGAAACAATCCAAGATAGATCAAACAGCTTATTTGTTAAATTTGTAAAAAACAAATCCAAACAAGATTTGATAGCAAAAATTTGACACACCTATAGATAAGTTCTCCAGACTTGCAAATTGTACCTAAATTAAATTCTAACATTTTTCTTTCTTCTACATATTTATAACTTTGTACTCAATTTTTGCGTAGCTATTGGGTTTAAATGAAGCCGTAAGCCATTCAGACGAACCTGGAGACCCCCCTAAATTATATTTTTAATAAAAATAAATAAATAAAAGCAGATAATGAAGCCTAATCTTGACTAAAAAATTAATACACTGACTTGACCTAAGACTTAAATTTATATGACTTAAAAACAAGTTTGACAATTACGTAAAAAAATATATCCCGAAATAGCACCTTTTTTCTTTTCTTATAAGAAAAAATTAAATTAAAAAATTGATAATTAATATAAGTAAAAAGTGAAATGAATTATAATGAATTTAAAAATAAACTCTATTTTCAAAAAATTTATTGCTTAATTTTAATAATTATCAACCAAAGGTTTATCTCAATTAATGCTCAAATTAAATGAACCAACTTCAGTTGATTTATCATGGAAAGAAGTTGACAGACCAAATGGCTATGAGATTAAGTACTTAGTACTGCGTCGTTTGGCATGTATTTCATCTAATTTACAAAAAGAATGTCCAATAGGTAAAATATGCTGTGGCGATAAAATCTATGATCCACTTAGAGGCCACAAATGCTGTTCAAATTACTACATTCCAGTGAAAGACAATGAAATATGCTGTAAAAGTAATACTGACATAAGCTACAACACAGGTCAAGGAAATGCTTGTTGTGCTGGTCTGCCCTATTACAACACGTCCACTCAATATTGCTGCAATTTAGAACTCAAGAACGAGCTTGCAGACCGATCAAGACGCTGTCCAATTTTTCCACCTTTGCCTAAATTTTGTCAACAATACCATTTGATATCGACACAAAATTTGACTTATTATTCAGACAGAGAACTAAACTCTTCCACAATATATGAATACAAAATTTGTGCAGAAAACTCATTTGGTCAAGCATGTTCGACACAAGCCTACACAATTAAAACTCAAGTTACTAGGCCACAATTTTTCTCACAATTTACATTTCAATCAACTAGTGATGATTCAATATTACTCACATGGCAAATGCCATTAAGACCAAATGATTTTAATTTTTATTTTATTTTGAGCCGCAATAATTCGCAAATTTATTTAGGAAAACTACTTGAATTTGAGGACAAAAGTATTGATAAAAATAAAAAGTATATTTATTCAATAGAAGCGTGCAATTCAGCAGGATGCACTCAAAACTCAAATAAGCTAGTATTGAGTTTAAAATTAGACAAACCCGAATCTATTGAATTAATTCATGTAACACAAACAAGTTCTTCAATTACACTCAAATGGTCTGTGATTGACATTGTACAAAAAATTGTCTTACAAATACCACAAATCGATTTGGAAACAGAATTTTACTTCAATTTTGAATCAAATCAAACAAATTGTACGATTTCATCACAAGGTCCATCCAAATCAATTATTCTAACAAGCAATGTTTTTATTGACAACAATTTAAATATCACTGTTAACATAATTGATTTGAAGGCTAATTATTTGTATGACTTTAAATTGATAGCTTGTAATGAGAACGGATGCAGTGATCCTAGTTTAGGTCACGTGACTACTAATTCAGACAAAATTTCAAACTTTAAAAAGCCAACTTTGTATGCATTGAATGAGAGCGCTATTGAGGTAATCTGGTGGCAGCCTGAATTGAATGGAAATTTGGCCTATTACAAACTATACCGCAATGAGCTTCTAGTTGTAACAGTAAGAGATGCAAATCAAGATTTTTATGCGCATGTAGACACTGGCCTGGAGCCAAATGAGCTGTATACATATGTGATTGAGGTATCGAATGGAGTGTGTGTATTGGAATCTATGCCTGTACAAATAAGGACTCCAGTGGACTCAAAATTTTCCAAGTGCAAAAACAACACTTTAAAATTTCCAAATTCAATTTATTTTATGAATTTACTGCAAGTAAATTTGAGCAAAGTGCACTCAAATTCTTTGACTCTAAGCTACAGTAATTCAGAATGGCAAACGTTTATTTCTTGCCTGGAACCATCTGTCAGCTTTTCGATAAAAATTTTGCTTTTAAGCCAAAAAAAAAAGGCTCAAAGTTTAGAATTTCCATATCCTGATCGAAACAAATCAGTCACTTTGGTTAACATTACTGGCCTAAATTCGTACACAAACTATTCGCTGCGTCTAATCATTAGCTCTAATTTTCCTAGAAATAAAGCTTTGATCAGCAACGCTATTTATGTGCGCACCAAATGCCAACTGCCTCAATTTGACTCGATTTTTTATGCATTTAAAAATCATTCAAATGAAGTGTCAATTAGATGGCGAATGAAAATTAATTGTGTGAATAGATATCAGGTCATTTGGACTAAGTCAAATTGTACTAGTAGAATATTTGAAAATATGACTTTAATAAATTCAATTGAAATGAGTGAAAATTTTTTATTTTTCAAAATAAATATTTTAAATGAGTTTATATTCAATTGGGTTAGAGTTGTAGCTGCAAATGAACATGGCATGAGCGAGAGTGACGAACTGAATTTCATGACTCCAGGCGGCCGGCCACTTCCCATTTATGATCTACGCACCATTCAAATTTTTTCAACAGGCATCAAAATTCGCTTCAAAAACCAAAATTTTTATCTATCTCACTTTATTGTCTTGTTAGAAACAATTTATTTAGACTCGAATAAAACCTTGTTTAAAATACCAGTTGAAACTGTGTGTAGAGTTAATTCATCCTATGAAACAGTGGTGAACGGATTGAAAGCATTCACCATGTACAATGTGACTGTTTGGGCAGTGAGCTTCTCTGGATTTGAGTCCAAGGTCGAAGAGTTTTTGCTAGTGAACACACTGGAGTCTCCGCCCAAGCTTCTTAGACCCCTCAAGTACGAGTCTTTTGTGGACAAAATTTTTATTAGATTTTCTGAGCCAGATCAACCAAACGGCATAGTGACTAAATTTAATTTGTATATGGACAAAAAATTAGTCTTTAGTGGCAAAAATCGGGATTTTATGTGCTCAAATTTAGAGCCATTTACAAATTATACCTTTGACTATGAGGCATGCACCAACATGGGCTGTTCAATGTATTCATACACAACTGTTGTTCAAACTGAGTCTAGCTATCCAATGGGACTAGAAGCACCTAATGTAATCAAAGAAAGCCAATGTTTTACGGTTAGTGTTAATCTACCGTCAAAAATGAACGGAGTTTACAAGTAAGAAAAAACTCAAAATTTAATTAGTTTAATGATTCATTCATTTTTTGTTTCTTCATTGTTTATAAGTGTTTTTCAGTTTTTTTAACCAAAAAATTTAATTCAGACATTTGGAAAGACTTGGGTTAAATTATAAAGAAATGTAAAAAAATCCTGGATTTCTTTAAAAAAATGAAAAATGTAATTAGGCATATTTTTTAATTTTTAATGTACACAAAAAATCAAGTTAGCACTTTAAAAGATTATTTAATTAAAAAAATGAAATATTTATCTGTAATTATTTAAAAAAGAGACAAAAAAATCAATAATTAAGCTCTAAATAGACTTAATAGTATAGAAAAATAATATAAAAATCAACCAAAAAATAAAATAAAAACAGAAATGAATGCGAGGGTGCAATAGATGAAAGCATGGCATTTGACAAAGTAAACAAAAAGTTTCTTTTTCAAAAGTTAATTAATAAAGTTTACCTGCTAGTCTGAGATGACTAAAAATTATTATGGCGACTTAAAAGTCCTACTGAATGGAAAAGACTTTATTATATATATTACATTATATTTATATTATACTATTGCAATAAACTATTTAACATATATCCATATATGTTATTTTTCCCCTTAGCTTTTCTTAATAAGCTAACCAGATTTTTATATGGTATCAGAGACTCCATACGAACATGTCTAGAAAATATTGAAAATTAAAAATACAGAAAAATGCTATTAGAATTAACCAAATCCTACTAACAGAAAGGGAAATCTGAAAAAAAAGGACGAAAAATATATTAAAGATATGCATCCAAGGTTGAGTGACTGAATCGACTTGATTGTGTTTTCTAGTTTGTGCTCGATTTCTCAATTGACAATATTGTATAATCTAAAGACATTTAGGTAAAAAGGAAAATAAAATGCGCTAACTAGAATTAGAATTAATAAAATTTAAAGAAAGAATTTTTTTCTCAATTAATAATAATAATAATTTTTATTTTTTTCTTTAAAAAAATTTGATTCATTTGAAAAAAATGCAAAATGACATGTTGCTTTATTTTGTTGGTATTTTTTTTATGGGTCTTTTTATTTTAAATAGGTATAAAAAGCGGAAATTTTTTTAGAACAATGCCCGAACAATTCACTTTGTTCTAAAGCATTAAACTAAGCATTTTTTTTATAAATTTTAAATTAATAAAATTATTTGTTTTTGCACAATTAGAAATTAAATATAATAAATTTTTTTTTTTAAATTTATCAATCTAGATATGGAGAAATTTACAGATCTAGCAAATCAATTAGTTCTGAAGTAACCGAAGAAATTCTAGTCAATAATTTTACACTGACAACACCATTTTTGGATTGTTCTGTGATTCCCAATAAGCTTTACTCTTACAGAAGTGTGATTTATAATTCTGTTGGCAGTGTGTCCAGTGAGTATACCCAACCAGTGCCTATTGATCTCATTAAGCCACATAGCTTTCACCAAATGACTGCTAAACAAATAAATGAAACGTTAATAAGATTAACTTTCAAAAAGCCGACAACATACTCTCATCTTGTCAATTACAAAATTTATCGTGATTCAAATCTAATAACCACTTTATACGATCAAAAATCAGATTTATTGAGCTATGACGACATTTTTGTCTTTACGCCAAATCAATATCTAAAATATAATGTATTTGCTTGCAATCAAATTGGATGCTCAAGCGATGACAATTTTTCTGTCTTTATCAAAACTTTTAATTTACCACCAGTTCTTGTTTACAAGCCGATTCTTCTTGATTTAGGCACTGATTACATCAAATTAGATGCAAGTCTTAGTGTTGTCCTTCGTGTCAACCAAAAAATAGTTGAATACAGATATTTCGTTAACAATGTGATGACTATGGCCACTCCCGAACCAGTTGTATTAATCAAAAATCTTCAAGCTAACACTCAATATTTCATTAATTTAGAAGTATGCACATTTTTAGACCTAGGTTGTCTAAAATCTAGTGATTATCTTGAAGTTGAAACACTTCAAACCCTTCCAGTGATTGACGTTGAACCAATTTGTACATCCGGCATGAGAAATTTGAGCATTGGATGGCCTCTATTATCTCAAACAATAAATAATTATGTCATTAAGTATCGATTTGGACAAAATGAGTTTTCTAATTTGGTAGTAAAAGACAAAAATATGGTCATTATTGACAGCTTAATGCCATTTAGCCAATATGAAATTGTTTTAGGTGCATGTAACAAAGCCGGTTGTGCCTATTCAAAGAGCTTTGTGTGCAACACAACTGGAACAATAAAAAATATTTCATTTAAAGCAATGAAAACAATGCAAGGATTTTTATTTAAATGGAATATTGATGATAATTTGAAGGATCTTGATTTTGATTTTAAACTATATCGACTGGTTTTAAATCAGCCAATTTTATATGATCAAAATTTCAGGCCTATTAAACTAGAAGATAAAGTAGTTTATGCTGGAACCGGCTATCGATACGAAGACATATCTTTAAGCTTTGATACAGAATATATCTATTATGTTGAAATGACTTCAATTTATGGATTAGTTAAAAGTGAAAGTTTAAAATTAAAGACAAAAGCAATGTCACCACAATTATTGGTCATGATCGGCTCAATTTTATATGCTGGCAATGACTCAGTGTCACTGATGCTTAGACCACCGTTAAAAATAAATGGTCAACTAAACTCCATTTATGTAATTGTAAAGCAAAATGGATTAGAATCAAAAAATGAATTGGTACATGAGAATTTAAGCCAATTAGACGGGCAACAACTACTTGAATTTTTAAGCAATGTTACAATAAATGGTTTAATGTCTGATTCAGTATATGAAATGAAGACAGAATTTTGTAACCAAGTGTCCTGTTTGATCAGTCTACAAACAATCAAATTTAAGACGTTGTCAAATGAGAGAATTATTTTTTTTGACGCAATGTGGAGAGTAGACAAAACAATTGTCTTCAAATGGGCAATGAAACAATCAACTAATTTTAGATTAATAAAGTAAGAATTTTTAGTTAAAAATTTTTATAAAAAAATTTTTCATTTTTAAAGGTATCAGTTGAGATCCGTCAATCTGGGTGGTATTGTGCTATATGACGGTTATGAGAAAGCTTTTGAATATCGACCTGCCAAATCAATGGCAACAAGTGAATTCGAACTGCTAGCTATTGATGAGCTACAGAACAATTTAATTATTGATAGAAAGATTTTGATGCTTGAAGCACAACCAGAAGAAAGTTAGAATTAAATTATTTTCTTTGATTAATTGAATTTAAATTTTGATAATAATGAAACGAATACATTAATAAATTAGATGTTCATAAATTATCCAGTAAATCATGTTAATTAATTTAAATTTATGTTAATTATGATCAAAGCAAAGGAAAAGTTATAGAAAAGAAAAAAAAAATTTTAACTCAAAATTTTAAATTTAAAAACTATTACTAAAATTATTTACTGACTGAATTAAATAGGATGCAGCTGTAGAGTCAATAAAGCGGCATGTAATTAGCTCCCCAAGTGACTTGAAAAGACACTGCATCCTTGAGCTTCTGATCAGACCATACTAGCAAGCAACAAAAGAAAAATATATCAATTTAAAATTTTCTCTTAAAAAAAAATTAGAGGTTTTGACAGACTAAAAGAAAAAATTTATAAATTTTAGCTGAACTGTTACAAGATAATTTTAAGCTAATTGATGTCGATATCAAAAAAACATCCATATTGTTGTTCAAAATGCATAAAATAACTATTTTAAATGAAACATTAGTAGATAAAAAAAACTAAGTATTGAATTGATAAAGAATACAAATTACTACTGTTATTTACTTTTTTTTTCAAATATAAAATTTTAGAATTGATTAGAACTGAATTGAAAAAAATTTTTTTTTTTAGTAAAATAATATTTAATTTTTGTTAAAAAATAATAAATCGTCCTTAATTATCTTAGAGACCAAATTTAAAATTAATAATAATTGACCTTATTCTATCCTAGTGAATAATGGGGAGGCATTCGACTCTTTTTCTAGTACATTTTTGTGCAAAAGCTCAGATCTGACAGAGAGGCTACTGCATGGAATTGATCATCTACACTGCAAATTTTGTCACTAACTAAATAAGTCTATGATTGTGTGAACTAGTCGAATGAATGTATACTGCAGTGTTAACTGTTCAATAACCAGATTGCTATAACTTTTGTTGTAATAATAAATTTATTTATGGATATGAAAATAAAAAATGAAATTCATATAAAAAATACTAGGTTTTTTTATTATTTATTGAGTAAATTTAATAAAATTAAAGTTTAATCTAGAAATGACAAACGAAATAAATGGTTTCATTATTTGTAGAATAATCCATCATGATTTTGATTCTAAATAAACACGAGCCTAGAAAATTTAAAATGAATTCAAATATTTTGATCCATTTAAAAGAGATTTTTTTTTCATTTAACTTTTTAATAGCTTTAGTTAAAATCAAATCAGTCAATTGAAGATATGACACAACACACTTTTCAAATAGGATTTATTTTTTTAAATTAAAAAAAAATTGTCTCAAATTATGCAGCATTTTTTTGACTAAAATAAAAAAGTAATTTTTTAATTTTTTGTGAATTGCTAATAGAATTACTGATTGTACATAGATGGCATAATTTGTGATCGAATACATTGCATTTATTTGAGGACTCCAATCGATATACTTGAAAACATTTTGTAATATGATAAAAATTATTATAAATAAATTTAAATTTGAGACTATGTTGTAAAAAATAAATTTCAAAATAACTTTTAAAAGTTGTTTAAAGTGTTTTATCACACTGATAGAATAAAGACGCTTTTTGGTCAAAATTATTTTTATAAGAAAAAATAATGACATATTGTAAACAAAAATAGCTAAAAAACTTGGCAATGCTTCAAATAGAATAACAACTAAGTATTTAAGATTCTTGCCATACACCCATTCCTGCTTGAACGAACAATACTGTACATTTGTTTCCATTATTTCACTTTGAAATTTAAAACTAATCGCAAAATTGAATATGAAAGAAATTAGCGAAACTAGAGTCAAGTAAATAAAAAAGAAATTCGGTTTTTTGATTAGACAATTCAATCTAATGAAATATTTTGTTCGATCAAGAAATGATAGATGAAATAAAGAGTAGTAAAAAAGTATTGACTGGTATTGCATTACAAAGCTTCTTAATGTTAATAAAAAAATACAGACTATTTTCTTTACTTTTATTTTAAAACCAATAAATATAAAAGTGTTGAATAGGAAAAACTTTAAAAACATACACCATATAGCTAAACTAATTAGAATTAGAAAATCAATTTTTATTAATAATTTTTTGCATTTTAAAATGATAAAAATACAGAATAAATCGGTTATAACTGAAATGCAAAGTAGTATTAGCTCAAGATGTATGCTAATAAACTCATAAAAAACATGTGTGTGTCTATTTGGATCACTTGAAAAAATATTCTTGATCATTTTTTAATTTTTTACAAATTTTTTTATAAAAATTCGATTTAACTTTTCAGGCATTTTAAAAAAAAAAAGTTAAAAATCATTGATTTTACGTGTTTTAATAAGATTTTAATTAAAGGAAAAAATAAAAATCAAATATCAAAAAAAAATGCTTTTTTTTTTCTTTTAAATTAAAAATTTAATAATTTAACTATTTTGTCTCAAAATAATTATTTATGAAAAAGCACATAATGTTTTAAAACTATTTATTTTATTAGTGTTTAGTATAAATTGTGTTTGATATAATGTTGAGTCATAAAATTTAGCATTTTTTAAAAGATTGAATATTTCTGATCTTCCGAGCATCTTTGTCTGTAATTTTAAAACTCTAAGTCATTTTATATGTTTAATTAAAAAGAATTTTCAAAATGATATATGTCTAACTTTATGTTTATTTAATTCAAAAAAAATTTAAAAAATAAAAACTTTAAATGAAAATTTTTAAATTTTCGTTTGTCATTATTTAAATTTCACTAGGTGAACAATTTTTCTGACAGATAATTAGTTTTGAGAAGTGAATGCATTTTCAAATATATTAGAACAGAATATATCAGTTGGAACCATCTCAACTAGCTTAGCTAGCCTTGAAAAGAGTACGCTTTGTTAAAAAGGTGATGATGCTGTTTTTTTATTAGAATTTCAAGGTTTAATAAAACCAGTGTATAGCTCAGATCTTTCTCCTTATGATTGTCATCTTTTTGATCATTTTCTTAAAGAACTGCACTTTCCTAACCAAGACAAAGTTGAAGCAAGGGAAGGTACTAGAGAGGAACTACTCGCTTAAGACTAAAAGACAATGGTTAATACTTTGAGGACTAGCAAACTATTGCTTTTTCTTTTTGATGCAAAATTTTTTTGACTTGACCCAAATTGTCAGAAGCATGGCATCACTACAGACATTTAACTGATATAACTGTAAAATTTTGGCATTGCAGTTTATTTTTACAAAATTTACTTGATTGTTCTTGTCGCTTTTCCAATATCTCTAATGTCACTAGATAATAAGCTTTGGCCTTGTTGTGAAAGTTGACCGATTGGGTTATTTTAAAATGGGTCTGATTGTTCTTATCGTCTTTTAAAAAGACTATATATGTTAGCCTGATTATCACTCAATCATCAGCTTATGAACTGGTGCACAAAGATAACTAAGGGTATGCTAGCCATGTATCACAAAAACTAGAAGCTTCAACATGCTGACAAATGCATTTAGCATCTAAAGTACATTTTGACTTGATTATAGACCTGTGTAATAAACACGAGAATACAGGTATAAATAGAGATTCAATTCTTAGAACTTCAGAACGTTCAATTATCTTAATAAAGCTTTTAAAACAATATATTTTATTTTATTTTACCGTTAACATATATACAGATTAATAAAAAACTTTATTTGAGAACGTTTTTTCAAGGAACATTTTCGTCTACATTGTTGGCATTCTTTCTCGGGCAAAAGAATTCCCAAGCTCATCAAAAAAAGAACTAATTGACATGGGTCTTTATATTGTAGTTCACTAAATTCCATTTTTGAAAAAGTTAAATTATAATTTTACAATTCAATTTGAAATAGTTTAAATTACATAATTGTTCATAAAATTTACATTCAATATTTGTAATCAATCACATGACTAGAAAAAAAATTTTCAGAGTGAAAAATTTTGTTCACAAAATTTACTTTAAATTAATTATAAAATTAATTAATTATTTGAATTTTTGAAGTAAAATATGTGACCATCTGGTCATGAATTTGACAAGCCCCCTTTATTTTAATTTATGTGCTTTTATTTTTTTTTATTCAAATTAAAAATTATTTTATTATAGAATCATTGAAGACCGAGTTTCCGTTAGTTAATATACAAAAATTGAACAACAAATCAATTTTGTTCGACATAAACTGGGAAGACTTTGAGCCAAACGCTAATGGCTTAAAAGCTCAAAGCTTTGAGTTAATTGTGAACAATAAACCAGTGTATACAGGACAATCGCGACAATTCAAACAAGCCTTGACTGAAGAAGCATGCACTAGTTTGTTGAACGAAAGCAATAGTGTTCAAATTCGACTCAAGTCTTCTTTGAATAACAACGTTTATTTAGCTCAGCCAGTCTCGATCCCATTTGAATGTTCTAGCTCCAGCCAATCAAACAACACATTGTTGTTTATTTTTCTTATACTAACAATCCTCTTAATTACATTCACAAGTAATACCTTAATATTAGACTTGCGCACATGTATGATCTCTAATCCTTTTTAAGTATTCGCTTCTGCCATTTGGTGTGTAAACAAATACCGTTCTTCTAATGCCGAGCAATCATTCAGCTCATCGTCTTTGTCAATAAACAGCTCTTTACAGGTAGGCTTGAAAAACAAAAAAAAAAAAACATTTAATTAAATTTTATTTTTGAATAGAATTTATTCATGCAAGCAAATAGTTCATTTTTGAGCCTAGCATCAAATTCAATTAATAATAATCCAGTATTAGAAAAGTCGACAATCTAGTGTAAATATTTTTGAATTAAAAATGGTCTCCATAACAACCGAGTTTTTACTTTTTAATTTTCAATTTTTACCTAATAAAAAATTAAATCCTAATATTTTTTCTCTTTCTCTCTAATTCTTTTTTGATTGATTGATTGATTTAATGTCCAAATATGTTTTCGAATATAAATCCATATGTTTGTTGTAATCAAGATGAGTTCAGGGACGAGATTAATTTTTTGCGCGACATTACATTCCCTAAGCTAAAAGAACGGCTGATCAGACTTAATGTGAACTTTGATCCGGTGCTGATAGACTGGGCCGACTCTAGTGACCTTGTCCGCAGCGGCACTCTTCTCAGACTACTGCTTACAAACATAAGAAAAAGTTCACCATTTTTTATCGGTCTGTTTGGCCACCAGTACGGGCCTAATTTGACCGATTCGCAAGCACAAAGCCTCCTGTCTAGTGATTCTTCCACCAGAATCGATATGAATTGGTTGGAGAAAAACTACCTAATCGCTTCCCAAACAGGTTTTGAATCTGTTATCAATGCTCAAACATTCAATAGTGGTCTTGTCGAACACCAAGTCAATCAGGCTCTTGAGGACACAAAAGCTCTTTCGTTTTACAGATTTTATTTTAGACAATTTGAATATTTTGAAGAGATGTACGCACACTTGCCTATTGAGAGGCGAAAGATTGAGCTTAAAAAGCACGAGGCCGAAAATGCTCTATGTGATACTAAAATTAAAAATCTCAAAATGAAATTGGCCAAAAAAGGACTTGTTATAAAATACTACAATTCATTAGAGCAGTTAAATGATTTAATTTATGACGATTTTATTGACATTATAAGAGGTATGAATTATGTTTTATTTTATTTAGCTAATTTAGAAGATCTATTAAAATTTTAAATATTTAATTATTTGAAAATGTTTTTAAAAATAATCAAACACACACACACTGACACAATTATGTAAGTCTTTAGTTTTTTGTGCCTCTAAACTTAAAAATTAGACCAAGAGTTCAACAATAAGTTTATAAATTTTTTCTTTGCATAATAATAAAATAATTTAAATTTTTTTCTTTCAATTGTTTATTGGATTTTTGGTTAAATTATTTAGAAAAAAAAAATTCAATTTTTCACAATTGATTTTAATTTTCAAATTATCAAATCTGAAACATTCAAGCATGCTTTTTTTAAGACTTATGTCTTGACATCAGTCACTCTTGTTCTTCTCTCTACTCGTTAATTTCTTTTAGATACCAGCACATTTTTTCAATTCAAAACAACAAGAATGAGTGTATAGTAATACTTGTTAATGAAAGAATAACAAACATAGTTAATTATGTTAACAAGAAATAATTTTACCAACAGACTTTGTTTCACCTTTTTTACATAAAATATTTTTTCTTATTTTGAAAAGACATAAAAAATAAAAGGTCAATAAGATTTTGATTGATTATTAATTTGATTTCCTATGAAAAAAGTAAGAAGAAATTCAATTTTAGATTAATTAACAAATTATGTAGGTAAATTTTTGGCAGTTTTTTTTTAGGTAAATTTAAATTTATCAAAAAATAGGATTTTCTATTTTGTTTGTGTTTGAATTTCCCAATATCTATATCACTAAGTTTAAATTAATAGCTTTGTTCACTTTAACATTAATCTTGTGGGATGAATATACAGGCATGTACCTATGCGTATACTGCACTAAATTTATTCTATACCTCTGTCTGAAAGCCCAAATTTTTTACTCTCAAAAATCTCAATATCATTTCGTACATAAATAGCAACTCCTCCACCAATAACTTGCTCTCTATCTTTATTGAAAAGTGAGCAGTTGTTCATAGTTTGATTGACTTTAAACTAAACCAAGTTCCAGTTACAATAAATATGGAAAAAAATACCAGTATGCTAGTCTACGAAATTGGCCTGATTCCTTAGATTAACTTCAGAGGAGATATGTAAAGACAAAGATCGAGATTGTTTATATAAACGTTTATTTTAAAGATTGTTGTAAAATAGGAAAAAATACAAAGTTGATAAAGCCCTCTAATTACTGTGTATAAATAAGAATACGAATTGAGATTCTTATTTATACACAGTATAATTAATTGTGAATTAAATTGGTCATTAAGATATAATCTAAATAAATTGTAAATAATATTAAGGATAATTTAAATGGTTGTAACGGTTATTTTCATACCGTTACAAGTATGATTGCCAGTATTGGTTTTTTGATCATTAAGCGATCATCTTCTTGGTTGTTCTATTAATTGTTCATTTATTCAAAAGAAATATTGTAAACTAATGTTGAGTAATGTCTAAAGTTATTTTATAATCTTAATCAAAAAATATCTTAAATTTTTTATGTGATTTTATATGAAGTTTAAAACTTCTTTGGTCCTATATGAATTTTTGGTATTCTAGACATTTCGTTGAATTATATTTACATTAAGACTTTAATTTTTTGCATTATTCCAATTTAAAAAAAAATCCTATGAATTTATTCTATATACAAGTTTCTCCACAGATAATTTCATTTTTCCGATTTATTTTTAAATTAGTAAAGCACGCCACAATTTTTCTTTCTTTTGTATCCTATGCTATGTAGACTCGAATAGTGAGTCTAACGGCTAACTAGATTGATGATGGTTTTAAATTAAATAGACTTAAGGTTTGAATATTTATTAATTATTAACGAAACGAAACATACTGGGTCCCTTTTGGGTAAAGCTTCTTTGAAGCTATGACAGTAAATTTGACTGTTTCCTGAGCCATTTGTCCAGATTATTTTCTAAATTGTTTATTGATATAGAATTAATGATGTGATGAGGTTAACTATTCCTAACATTAGCTACTCAATTAGTTAAAAAATGATATCGCTGCATACAATTTTTCACTTCTTACCAAATAATACATTTATTATATTTTCTCTAATTATACTTTCAATTACAAGAAAAATTTAAGCCATTTTCATAACTAAGCCAATTCTAAATGAGATGCTGTGTAAAGCATTCTCAATGAGTTTATGTTCAACTTCTTTAAACTTTTAGCTACCATACCCAAAATATGTTTTCCACAAATGGTACTAAAAAGTAGTCCTTAACCCAAGTTAAGTACTAGGAAGTGATGATCTACAGTTCAGTATGTATAATCATTAGGATCAAATGGGTAATGTCTGTTAGCTTTGTTAATCAAATTAAGATGACTATACATTGTCCATTGTGATGTGTAAAGGTCATTTGGTCAGTCTGAAAAACTTAATCAAGAGAAATTTTATTAATGATGACAAAATTTCAAAATTTTTCCAACTCTATTTAAAAATAAAAATTAAATAAAAATTTTAAAAGATCTTCTTATAGATAAAGTGAATATTTACTTTAACCAAAAAAAAATTAAAAAAAAAATATTAGTTTTTTTAAGCATAAGCACAGACTTTTTAAAAACAAGAAGTTTATTAAAAACCGAAACACTAGTGTACAATAAACTAAATAATGCCGTGTTTACTGATAATTTTGTTAATACGGCCAAAATGGTGGACATGTTTCTAAAGCCTAGACAATTGACCAGTGTCAGTTTTAAATTAGAAGCATCTCAAGAATTCAAACACGAGACTGTCGAAGATTTTAACATGTACAGTTTTGATGCCGATTTAGAAGACGAAAAAGAAGACTTTTTAGAAATACTTAAACTAAGACATTTAAATTTGTCAAGTTCGTTCACTCCGGCACCAGTAGGAAAGCAAAAACAAATTTATGTTGTATCAGGCCCGCGTGGTCATGGAAAAACAACTTTCATGGCTAGTTTGTATCAAAAATATGTGATTAATACGGGCCTAGCCGATCAGACTGGCCCGTTTTGTTTATTCTATTTTCTAGAGCCTGAAGATCATCTTATAAACACTCTAGTGAATATTACATCTAAACTGAGGGCCAAATATTTAAAAAAAGATTCACTGTCAAGTCTGGACTCGGAGTTGTTTGATCAAAAATCAATTATTGAACAATTTAATGCAGCATTACAATTAGGTCCAGCAAACATATTCATAGATGGACTTAGTGAACTGAATGCGAAAATGAGCTTGCCAATTGGTCAATGGTTGCCGCAAAAAATCGATGAACCAGACTGCAAATTTGTATTTACAATGCGCGATTCTAGCGAATTTTATCGTGAATTATCTAAGCGAAGTGACTGTATTCTACAGCATTTAATCCTATTAGACAGTAGTAGTGACTTTGAAAATTTTTTCAGAAAATATCTCGGTGTTTCAAATGCAACAAGCTCAAACATTTTGTACAAAAAATATTTGAATATTTTTCACGAATTAAAAACATCAGAACATGTAAATAATCCGCTTTTTTTAACACTAATAGCTCAAGAATTGTTCTCGTTTGACAAAGAGATATTCAAAAACCATCCGGTTCACATGAGTCGACTGAACAGTGTAGCCGGTAGTTTGGATGGGAGTTTAGTCGAAG
Organism: Brachionus koreanus; assembly: GCA_016987375.1. NCBI lineage: Eukaryota > Metazoa > Rotifera > Eurotatoria > Ploima > Brachionidae > Brachionus > Brachionus koreanus. Next base: position 250,466 of record PJRA01000444.1, on the reverse strand, counting down.
GACACGAAATAGTTACATCTAGATCATCAGCATCGTCATTGCTTAACAATTCGGTAAATATTATGAACTCATATTTTGAGGATGTGGCCACTATTAGGGAAATAATAGAGAAAATATTAAAACGCTATTTGAGAAAGAATAATTGGTCAGTAGACGAGAGTGCACCTTTGTCACTTGATAATCCCGGATGGGTCGGCACTACTCTTTGTTTTATAGCTTTGTCTCTAAACGGAATTAATAAAGAGACCATTTTGAGACTGTTAAAGCGTCTTGGCTTTGTGGACCATATGAGTATAACTGAAATGCACTGGAGTGCTTTTAGAATGCAATTTGGAAGCTTTTTGCAAGAAGGTCTTGGTGGCACTATTCAATTTTCTCATGTTTATTTCAAAGAAGCTGTTCAAGCTTTGCTTTTGGGTATGTTTATTGTTTATTCACAATTTAACTTTAATATTTAATTTAAAATAATTTTTTTTAATCAATAATTCATAGTGAGAAAAAATTTAGAAAAATAGAAAATTAATTGAAAATATATTTTACCAATGTAAAATTAAATATACTGTAAATGATTTTTTTCAATTGCTATAATTTGAAAAAAAAATCAAGTCTGAATATTCTAAATAAATTTGTTTCATTAAAAAAATCTAACTGAATACTCTCTTGATAATGAACTGAATGAACTAGAACGGTAGACAAACATGACAAACTTAATACCTAAATTTTTTTACACTAGAAACACTTACCTCTTAATTTTGCTATGCTAGTGTGTTGGCAATGCTTGTGCAAAGGGTTATAAGTTTAAACCCCAAAAACAAGAGATCATCTAATCAATTTATTTAGAGATGTTTCATAAAAATAAAGACATCCGGCTGGGATCAATGCAATTATCTGAGTGCTAGATCGGAATCTTTCATTAAAAATTTTAGATAAGGATATCCTACGGTACGGTTTTTGATAAACCAACATTTTTTTCCTTACATTTGTTTTTTTTGGCTGAATGAATAGTTTTGTGTGGAATAATTGGTATATACAAGCTTTTATAAGTGAAAATTCGTATTTCGTATTAAAAATTTTCCCCATTCTTTTCTTAATAGATTTAACCAAATTTTCTGAGCTAATGCTCTTTTAGATTATAAAAAAATATTAAAAAAATGAATTTATTCATTAATATTAGTTAACAAAAATACTTTTATAATTTGACCAAAAAGAATTTGAGCATTTAAAAATTATTTATTTACAGATGGATTTAGTGTAAATGTAGACCAAAAAAATGAGGAAACACCAGCACTGTTTAAACAAAACATTAGTCAAAAACAAAAAGAAATTCATTCACTATTAATATCGGACATTGTTGAAAGTCGCTTGACCAAATCAAACTTCGACTTGAGCAGTCGAATAGAATCGACAAGCGCAGCAAATAGCGAGCAAATATCCCAAAATGTGCTCAAACACATACATGAATTAATCTATCATTTGTACATGTCGTTTGACATACGCAATCTTCACAAACTTTTGACCAGCTACAAAGTATTGCAAATTTTCGATTCACATAGACTTAGATACCCGAACGAATGGTTTGATTTGTGCAATTACATTCGTTTGGTAAACAGTCAAAAAGAAACGCGCACTAGTCTTATCAAAAATTTGACCAAAGGCATAGATCAATACGATTTTGAGCTAACTGACAATCACATTGAGCTTAAAGTATATGAAAATTACCAAAATGACGCTTTTAGTAGAACCGAGACTGAACATGAAGATTATTTTAACAAAGAATCGATTGAGCTCAGTGCTAGTATTGACAGTTTAGTTGATAATTTGGTTGACAACACTAGTGCCGAGTTCTCCGACTCGTGCACACTTTTGCTGGTTAATCGTTGCCTTATTCTCAACGACCTAATGAAATATTTGGATGACAAATTTTTTCAAGACAACTTTGCTTTTTCTGTTCTTAATTTTATTAATAATATAGTAACACAGGTAAAAAAAAAATTATTTTTTAAATTTAATAAAAAAATTTTTTTTCTTGTTTCTCAGAAATATCCATTAAGTGATACCGAGAAGCTTCGGTACAGCCATCTATTAGAACAAATGGCCAAAATGTCTTTACAAGCAAATAGCATTGACTTTGCGCTTAAGTACATAATAAAATGCATTGAAGTACTGCAGGACTTGTTCGAGGTGTTCAATGTGTCCGACTTGGATAGAAAATTTAAGACTCGAATGCAATTTTTGCAAATAAGCAACCGGCTCAGTCTACTGCATTCAAATATGGCCTTGCTATTGCTCAAAGTTAACAATTTAGATGCTGCTGGTGTTCTATTGTCCAAGGCAAAGAGCTACAATAGTGAACAATTAACCAATATTATCATTAAATTGGACAAAAAGTTCAGATTTGACAAATCAATTTCAAAAAGTGATCAGTTAATGCAAGAAAAATGTGACATGAACAAGTTGATTTATCGTGAAAGTCTCGAGGAGTATGTCAAAAATCAGAAGTCAAATATTGTCGATGTCTATCAGAACACTGATGATTCTGGTTCATTTGAATCAAAATTTCACTATTTATTCATCTCAGGTCTTTACGAGTAAGTCTATTTTTGTTCAAAAGTCTGCCACATAGTCCAACATTATCAATAAAATTAAAATTTGAATTGTTATGTCTAACTTTTTGTTTATTTAATTCTAAAAAAATTTAAAAATTGAAAATTTTGAAAGAAATTAAAGATTAGATCCATCGTAACCAGTTCAACCAGGAGTGAAAAGAGAACAGTTTAATAAAAGGGATGTTGTGTGCTTGGTGGTATTGGTTCGGGTCAGACTTGTATAAAAGTCGTAACAAAGTCATGTCACGACTTGCAGATGAAGTTTCATTTTTCAAATTTGATCAAAAATTTTTAAATGTGCAATTAAATTTCATCGCAAATTTCTAAATTTTTTTAGTATTTCAAAGCTTTCAAATTTTGGAACAGTTGAAAAATGATTGTAATTTCTAAAAATTTAATTGTGCATTTAAGATTTTTTGATCAAATTTAAAAAATGAAATTTGAGGAAAAGTCATCTAAAGCTGTCATTTCTTTGACTTGATTTAAGACTGGTGGCTTTTAAATAACTCTGATTCGAATCCTCCTAGAGGAAAATAAAGTATATTAAGTGGGAAGTTGACGGTTGAAATGGATCGTCAGCACCAAAGCTCTTCAGTAAATAAAATTAGTTATAATGAAATTAAAAGATATTCCACAAGTAGTAAAAAAGAAAAATAAAATTGTATAGTTAAGATGACTAAAAAAGAAGAACATTTATTTTTGTTTCATTCAAAGAAATTTTATCAAAAATTTGAAGAGAAACAGTTTTTAGAACTATTTCTTTTTCTTTGAAAATATTAAATTTAAATTTTCCTTCTTGTTTATTCACTCCTTGTGGAGCATAGGGTAATTACTTTTTGTTTCCACTCAAGTCGATCTTTTGTCTTCAGGCTTGCTTCTCCCCATCTTATTTCCATTTAAACGAGCTCTTTCGTGATTGTTGACCTCTTTTATTGCTGGTCTTCCTACCTTACGTTCCCCTTGTATGTGTCGTCCTTTTTTCTTTCATTCTAAGTAAATGTACAAGCCAATGTAATCCAAATCTCTGGTTCTTAATGCATTGACTTAATGGCTCTGAATTAGTTCTTTTTTATAGTTCAGCATTCGACAGTGTTTCAGGCCAGGACATTTAAATTTAAAATTTTCAAATTTAAACAATTAATACCTTAATAAAATCAATCTTTATTTTATATAATAAAAGATAAAGAGAATGAAAAGAAAAGTAGAAATAAAATTGAACTTAAAAAAAATGAAACGCTACTTTGCATATGTATAGACATGGATAACTAAATTCAACACGGACTGATTATTATTTTTTTGTTTTTTTTTTTCAGCTACTATTATTATTTAAATGTTTTGATTTTATTTGAAAAATTAAATTTTATTTAAAATTTATTTGTTTCGCATCAAAATATTAATTATCAATTTTGCATATTTTTTGTGTTCAACTGTTGCAGTTCTCTAAATAACTACAACACCGACTTTGACTTTTGAAAAAGGATTGAAATTAAATTTTAAATTAATAAAGCTATTATTTAAAATTGATATCATTTATAATTTGTGTAATAGCCATGAGCCACCAGATCATAGCAGATCAGAATAAGACATAAAAAAAAGGTTTATAACCCAACATCTATTTTGTGTCAACACAATGGAAACAAGCAAACGTGATTTCAATTCCAAAAGTTGAGCTTCCAAAAGACCCTAGAGATTTTAGACCAATTAGTCTATTTTATTAAAAATCATAATACCATTTTTTTTCTTATTCATTTAACCATTTAATTCAATTTAAAAAAAATAAATAAGGTAATTCACAAACATAGTACAGTAAACAAAGGTGTATGTCATCAATTATGTCATCTATATTTATTGAATAAACTTAATAAACTAACTAAATTAGTGAATAAAGATCTCCTTGATGATCGTTTTCCTCATATTTAATTATTTCTATGATGTTTTTACAAATATTAGCATAATAACATTAAAACAGTTGACCAAGCTTCAAGGCTCAAATTAAAACAATATTTCTGAACATTTGAATCGACTATTAGATTCAAATGAATTTATTTTGAAGCTCAAAATTGGCGTGCAGAAAGAAACATTTTTTATTTTTTAAATTTTTATTTTAATTAAGAAAAAATAAATAAAAATTATTTAATTATTTGATTAAGGGTGCAGCAAATGAATTTCCTCCAAGCAAACAGATATTTTCACGACGCACTAGATCTATCGATAAAATGGTATGGCAAACTTCATCCAAACACATCCAAAATTTACCATTATTATGGTTGTTTTTTTTCTCTGCAAGAAATGGAATAGTATTTAAATTAAAATTAATTAAAAGTTAGTTTTTTTTTTTTCAAGATTTTTTTTTCTAGCTATAACCCGCGAAGAGCCGAGCTCTATTTACGCAAAGCTCTTTACATACGGGAGAAAGAAAAGCAGTCTATGATTAACAGTGTTGACATACAAAAATCAGTCAATTTGTTCTCCAATTCATCATTTTTTACTTCACGCTCTTCAACTGAATCTCAATTGTTACAAAATCAGCCATCAACCGATCAAACGTCTCATCAGTACAAGAAAACCGGCTCCAACGATGACCAGAATACAATTGCGGAAATATTGTTTGACTTGGGCGGCTTACTGGCCACTTTTGAGCCAATTCTATCCAAAAAAGAAGCGCTGGAGTGTCTCAGACGCTCACTTGACTTGAAAACTCTACTGCTTGGCGCTGACCATGATGACTGTAAGATAATCAAAAACCGGCTAAATGAAATTCTAGCTGCCATGGCGCATCAACAAAACCCAAAGGCGACTACTCCAGCTGCAACCAGTATGTCCAGAGAAACACTTAGTATGCTAAGTAATCAAAAATTGTCTCGTCAATCAAATGCAAGAAAAACGCCCGTTAGTCGGAGTAGAAAAATTGTCTCAGTCAATTCAACTAGTAGTAATGGCCTAGATGAATGGATAAAAAAAAATTCAGTTATTGAATTTATTAGTAAAAGCAGAGTGATGAAAGAAAACGAGTCTGAGCTTGATTTAAGTCAGCAATTGTCACATAAAGGTGAAGAGAATAAAAAAGAGAATTTAAAGCGTCAGAAAACATTTGATCATGCCAAAATGCCTCCAGTTAGTCTGCTGCCTCAACGGGCCAAAACTTTTCCAACAAGACCTGTGACCAAGTGTCCCACTTCAATGAGCATTGAATCAAATAACGAAAAATATTCACTCAATGGACCGAGAAGTTCTCTAAAAAATTTACTTATCAAAAATGATGACTTAAAGCTTAAAATAGCTAAGAAAATTTACTACAAGTCAGCATGGTACGACTTGCCACATGGTAGCAATCAAAATAGATTTAAAAGATATATTAAGCTAACTCCCAATGCTTAAAGATAGATTTTATTTTTGTTTGCAAATTTTTTTAAATAAAATTTTTAAAAAAAGTTTTTAATTATCTATTTATTTGTTTATCTGTGCTGAGAAAATATAAATTAAGTTTCTGTGGTCGCTAATGTAATATTTCTGTTGCTTTTTTGTGTATACTTATGCCTTTCATTTAGTCTGCCGAAATGGATTACTTTACATTTTTTAGCACACAATCCCATACGCCAAACCTCTATCCATTGACATACTGCATCCAGATCTTTCTGTAACATCGCTCTCTCATAAACATTATTAACTAAACCAAGTAATTTTGAGTCATCTGCATATAATTCCATTCTATTTGAAACGCAGCCGGGTAGGTCATTTATGTACAGAACAAATAGCAGAGGTCCAAGTACAGACCCTTGCATTTGTTGCAGCACCAAAGATTAAAAAATAAAGAAAATTTAAAAAAATCATTTTTTGGTTAAGCATTATTTTTATAAAAATTAAATAAAAAGATTAAAAAAATTTAAAAGATTAATATATCGATTCTATGAAGAATAAATGACTACTAAACTGTTGTTTTTTTGTTCTTTGAGTTAAACCCTTTTGGTCGACCCCTTCTTCTAACTAGGTCAGCTTCTTGATCTACGGATGTTGGAAAAACTGGAATAGTTATTTGCATTATTACTAAAATTTGACTGACAACACAAAAAGTTATATGACATTCAATGGGACATTCTGGCTAAAAATGTACTTTCACATTGTATGGACCTACCTTCTCCATTACCGGATGACGATGATGACTACAAATTGATAGCCAGTAAAGTCATAACCCAGATATTTTTGTTGATATCTAATTTTATTTTAAAAGTATCAAAAATAGAGAAGTTCATATCAAATATTTGTGTCAAATAAATTTATTTAAAAAATTAAGATTTCGAAATAAAAAATAAAAAAAATTGAAAAAATTTTAAAATTCAGAAGATAATAGTATTAAGATTATTTTTTAGTCTATTTTTTTTTTTCTAATTTATAAAATATCTAATTATTTGATAAAATTAGTTAGATCAAAATACTGCAATTCTATTAACCGTTAATTACGTTTTTACGTTCTCACAATTAAAATATACCTGTATATATGTGGGGTGTCTCAAGAAAGCTGCTCTCTCAAACTCTTTTTATTTTATACTTTAGTGACATTCTAAAACCAATACCAAAAAATGTCAAATGTAGTCTGTTTGCAGACGACTTATGTATTTGGTCAACAAAAAATTCACTGATAGAGCTAAGCAAGGTACTACAAAATGCGGTCGACCGCATTAAACTATTACGGAAACAAAGAATTTGTTATAAATAATGACAAAACAAATTATATTGTTTTTGCCAGGGGTGGTCAACGAAAAAACTATCTTACTAAGTACAATCTAAGACTATCAATAGATGAGAAAGAAATTCCGCTAGTAGCTAACCCGATCTTTCTGTGAATAAAAAGAAAAATACTATAAACAAAATTAAAAAAACCAGATAAAAGGAAAAACACAACTAAACATCGAGCAACTTAAACCTTGTATTGAAAAAATGTTTAAAAAATTTGTAATCAAAAAGAATGTAGACTCACTAAACATATAGAGATTAGAGAATACGAAAAATCCACCAACTGAGTACAAATCAAAAATTCCAAACACCATTTGGCAGCATCATAAAGATTAGACAATCAATCCATACTGAAATAAACTAAATTTTTTATAAATATAAATTAAAATTTGTATGTTTTTATATGACAAAAATGTAAATTGTACAATTAGACAAATTTAATCTTTAATCTTTATTTTTCAAATATTTCTAAATTACTTTATTTTAAATTTTTGTTGATATACTAAATAACAAACATTGGCAAGGGGGCAGAAAAGAAGGCTTTTGTGGTTCGGACAAGTCCCGAAAAATTCCCACATTTTTTTTATAAATTAAGATATTCAAACAAGCCCAAAATAGCTCGTCCGATAGAAAATGGCCTACCCTTTTTTAAAAAAAAACAAAAAGTGAAGGATCGTTTTGAGATGAACATACAAATTAACGGATTTTAGTGCGTCATGTTTCATTTAATTTTAGTAACAATTGAATTAAATTAATCAAGAAACAGAACCCTGACACAAAAAATAAAAATCTAATCATTAAAAAGTCTAAATAAAGAATGAATGCAAGTATGAAGAACCAAAGCGCCAGGATAAAATCTTACAGCTTGTTCTCTTCTTAAATACTTAACTTTGGAAGCTTAAAGTTAAGACATTTCTCTTTTGAGAATGTCGCTTGGTTTGTGGTTCCAAGCTAGTCTAAATAGTTGCCGAGTTCGCAGCCATTGAGTGCTCGGATGAGTGGCGCTGTTTATGATGAACGTCCCACAAGTTTTTGATCATAACTCTGCCGATTGCCGGTCCCCAGCCCGGATGAGAAAAGAGGAGGGTGGCATTGAGTTAAGTAACAAAAATTGCTTATCACATATTAATCGGCTTTTTCAAACAGATCTAGAAGGCATTTAAAATAAACACGCCTAAAATATCATAAAATGCATATATTATTAAAAAAATGAAAAAGCTTCAGAAATAATCTTCAAGGAATAAAATAATAAAATTAAAAATAAAAATGGAGAAATACGGCATGAACACAAATTGTTTAACGTTGGCTAGATTTTTTCTACATGAACAACGTAAACACAAAGAAGCAACTGGCGAATTGACTCAATTGTTAAATGCCATACTTACAGCCGTAAAAGCCATTCAATCATCGGTGCGAAAAGCTGGAATTTCAAAAATATTTGGTCTAGCTGGCAACACGAACACAACAGGAGATGACCAAAAAAAATTAGATGTTGTATCCGATGAGCTCTTTATTAACATGCTTTGGTCTTCATATACAACTTGTATTCTAGCCTCAGAAGAAGACGAAAATGCAATTATCATAGACAAGCATAAACAAGGCAAATATATAGTGTGTTTTGATCCACTTGACGGATCGTCTAACATAGACTGTTTGGTCTCCATTGGTAGCATATTTGGTGTATGGAAACGTGAATCGGATAGCGGTGAACCAACGGTAAAAGACGCCCTTCAACCTGGCAATAAGCTAGTTTGTTCAGGATACGCTTTGTATGGCAGTGCATGCATGATTGTCTTAGCAACAGACTCAGGCGTAAATGGCTTTATGCTGGATCCTTCTATTGGAGAATTTATATTAACTGATCCAAATATGCAAATAAAACCTAGGGGTAACATTTATTCGATAAATGAAGGCTATTCGGCCAAGTGGGATGAGGCTGTCAAAGAATACATAAATGAGAAAAAGTTTCCTAAATCAGGCAAGCCCTATGCGAGCCGCTATGTTGGCTCAATGGTTGCAGACCTGCATCGAACTCTTGTCTATGGAGGCATTTTTATGTATCCAGCTACTACCGATGCACCTAACGGTAAGTTAAGACTAATGTATGAATGCAACCCAATGGCGTATATAATCGAAAAAGCTGGTGGAATGGCCACAACTGGCAGAGAACCTGTTCTTAATGTAATTCCAACGGATATTCATCAACGTGTGCCATTCTTTGTTGGATCAAAAGAAGACGTACAAGATGTTCTAAATTGCTACAAAAAACATGGTCTCACAGCTCAATAAAATTATTTTTTCTTTCATTAACTTAGAAGTTTAAAAGAATAATTTTTTATTTTAATAAAATTTTTATTTGATTTAAGTTTAGGGAAACGTTAAATAACCCGCTTTTTCTAAGCCTTATTTTTAGGTAAATCGGCTTTTTTGACATAGTCACTAGTTAGTAGATTTTTGATTAATCTTGAAAACATAAAAAATAACAGTTTGAAATTGCTTAATAAATTAAACAAATAATTTTAAACAATAATTATGATTTCTAATGATTAATTAATTGAAGAAATTGAAGAATTAAAAATAAATTTTTTTTTTCCAAATTGAGTAATTAAAGTGAATTTACAAATTGTAAATTTATCATTTTAAGTATCGGAATATCAAGAATAAAAACATCCCTCCAAAAAATCCAAAATAAATTGTTAAAAATAATTAAATATTTTCCAATCGAAACCTCAATTACATCAATGCACAAAGTCCTAAAGCTAGAAACAATCCAAGATAGATCAAACAGCTTATTTGTTAAATTTGTAAAAAACAAATCCAAACAAGATTTGACACACCTATAGATAAATTCTCCAGACTCGCAAATTGTACCTAAATTAACATTTTAACATTTTTCTTTCTTCTACATATTTATGATTTTTTAATCAATTTTTGCGTAATGATAAAAATAAAAGACAAAAAATTATCTAAAATTTAAAAAGTTTATTGAAAAAAATTTATTCGAAAAAAATTCATTAGGAATTTTTGTCAATCAATTGAAGACAACTAACCAAATATGTATGTCCAGTTGGAGTGTGTTTTAATGTGTAATTATTTAGATCCCAAATTTTAATGCTATTATCACAACTACCACTTGCGAGTGTATTTTTGTCAATCAATTTAAGACACCAAACCGAATGTGTATGTCCAGTTGGAGTGTGTTTTAATGTGAACTTATTTAGATCCCAAATTTTAATGGTCTTTTCAAAACTGTCACGTGTAATCAAATGTCAAATGACTTGACTTTGACTTTATGAATTTAAACAACTCTAATTTAGAATGACAATACTTTTCCGAAATGATAAATATTGTAAGATTTTGAGAAAAAAAAATGTAAAATAAACAGATAAAAATATTTTTCTGTAAAGCAAAGCTAAAAGTTAGTTAAGCTGTTGATTAAGGGTAAATCTTTAAGAGTTGCTTTGCTTCTTTTTAATCTTCTTCTTTTTCCAGTGAGACTGACTCAGCTGAATACATTTTTGATTTTTTTTGAAGAATTAAAATTTATTGAAACATTTTACTCTCACGGATAACACTCTTTTCATCAATAGAAAATATATTAGAAAAACTTATGATTGATTTTGTTTGATGTACAACATGGATTAAATAAGAGTAAAATCATTTAAAAAAATGAATTAAATATAAATATGTATAAAAAAATTTATTAAAAAACTCATAAAGCATTGTTAATTATTAAAAAAATTGTATAAAAAAATAAATTTCATAATATTCCAATGAATCTATTAAATCAAGTCTAATTAAATCACATGAATTTTCCAAAACTTGATCTATAAGTTGTAATAAAATCGCTAGACTTTTGCATGTATCTATTATCTGGATTTACATAAAGACTAGATCTGTGAGAGACTTGCGGCGAGCTCGTATTGTTCAAGTAGGTAAGCAGAGCCGAAGTTGTATTAGAATTTGTCTCGAAAGGACTTTTGGAGCTTTGGTTGGCGTATCGCCTAGTGGGACCAGCAGAAGGATACCTGGCCGCTGAGCCGACCCTGCTTCTGCTCGACGAAACAATAGAAATGGGTATTGCAGTTTCGCTTCTTGATTGATAAGAACTAAGAAGCTTTTTTTCATAGTCGACCAGCTGGCGCCAAAAACCTGGGTTGGGTCGAGCACACGGTCGTCTTGAGGCGACCAAGTCATACGACGACTTTAGACTCATGTTTTTGTACTTCATCAAATAGGCCAATACTAGACTAGTCGACCGGGACACGCCAAGCATGCAGTGCACCAGTACACGGCCGCCTCTGACTATGTGCTCGTGCATTTTGTCCGCCATTCTATCAAAATAAATATTAATTAGCGCATATGGTGTGTCGTCGAGAAATAATTTTATCGACTCGACACCGGGTATGTCCTGTTTGGGCAACTCTTGTGCCGAGTTGATCAACAAAGACACATTTTTGCGCAATATGTTCTCCTTGGTTGCACCGTACACACTTGTCAAGTACAAATTGGCCACTATTTCGGACACTTGGCTAATGCCGTACATATGAGCGTACATTATGAGTTTTTTAATAAATTTTAAATCTATGAAAATATTTATTTTATTTTAAATTCAATAATAAAACCTAAAAGAAAAACAATTATGTGAATTGGGAAATAAGATTATTTTTTTTTATTTATTTTTTGCTTGAATTTTTTTTATTAATCTAGCTTATGTGGGTTAATCTTATTATTAAATGTAAACATACAGCAGTATTTAGAAATCTAAAATCAAATGCTAAATAGATAAGTTTGTTTGAGAGTGTTTGTTTGAAGGGCTCTGACATTATGCCTATTTAATGCGTTTATTTAAAAATAATTTTTTTTGTCATAACAACACATTAAAAACTGGATTTTTTAGTTTTAGGATTACATTATAGCGGCGGATTGCGCAACATGCTTTGATTAAATTACCTTTTTATGTAATTTTTGAGACCATTGTTTAGAAAATTAAGTCTATTTATATTTGTTTGAATTATTTCATTTTAAATGAATGATGCTCTTGGAAATTGCTTTTTTTTAGCTTTTTTCTTACTTTAGCTTATTAAGCAGACTGATAGCATAACAAAATTAGATCAAAAGTATATGAAATTTAAAACTGAAAACATATTGTTTAATATTTGTTGAAAGAAAGACTCTAATCATTTTTTTCCTATCTTTTTTATGACTTTAAAACCATACACAAACACAGACACATTTGTTTAAGGGAAAAATAAATCGTTAAAATTAAATAAGCCCACAATCCTTTTCTTTCTCTGTGTTCAAGACACATCTGGACAATTAGTCAAATTTTTATTTTGAATTTCTCACAGCTATCCCATAAACACGCCCAATTTAAACCTTTTGAAAAACAGATGCTGATGAGACAATAGATTGAACAAGGCCAAATCTTAATTTGTAATGAACAGTATTTATTCATTTGACAAGTTCATACAATCATAAAATCCCAAATTTTTGGGAGTCACATTAGACCCTGGATTAAGACTCCATAGATACGCAGATGACCTAAAAACTAGATCGATTAAATGACTGAACTTACTACGTTCAATTGGAGGGAAAAAATGGGGAGCAAACAGTAAGCTTAAGCTTATAACATACAAAACATTGGTCAGATCCCTGATAGACTATGTGCCGTTTGCACCACAAATCATGTGCGAGACAAACAAAAATGTCCTGGAACGTATTCAACTCAAAGGCCTAAAGTACGCACTTAATTTAGCTCAAACGACAAATTCAGAAAAAGTATACCAAGAGGCAAAAATTGATAAAATAGTGGAAAGGTCAAAAACACTAACAAAAAAGTATTTGAACAAAGCAATGATTACCAACAGCCTTATACAAAACTTTGTCGAAGACTACAATAACCATGAAGAACTTGACGAAGGAGCTCTATGCAAGAAGCCCCCAAGAAAAACGATTCTCAGCGTACTAAAAAGTGATCAAGCGACTGTATGATAAATCCAGAGATAAAACACTCTGGATCGGGCTCAAAGGGAGCGTGTCCCGAAGTCCCGTGTGACCTTTAGTGTTTCAAAACCAATGTTCTTTACTTACTTACAATCATAAAACTAAATATTCAGTAAATCAGTCATAAGAGTCATTAAGAGAATGTCAATAAGAGCTATCAGACCCTTTTCCTTGTTTAAAGCCAAGCCATTTCCAGAAACTAACATCAAAAAAATTCAGCAATTCAATCTATTTTGAATCTAAAATAAGATAACTTCTCCAACTGTCAGAAGATTAAATTTGATTGAAATTTCCCAAAAAAATACAACATATACATATATCAGAATGACCATTACTGGTGAATTAGAATTGAATCTATTTTCGAAATTATGATAATAGAATTCAATGGTTGGACCCAATTCAAACATTTCGTGAGAAAAGAGAACTTTTTGGTTTAAAGATGATGTTGTGTGCTTGGTGAACACTATGAACACTAGAATGTGTTCTTCATTTCAAGAAATATATCCATATTTGGTCAACTAAAAGCTAACTTTATTTCTTCGAGATAATTCCAGACTTCACTTAGGTTTAAAACCCCGTACATCTCCCAAAGATTCTCTGAGCTCTATAGTTAAGTAAAGGTATTTATATAATGCAAAAGAATTCCAAAAGGAATCCACCATGGATCTTAGCTAAATAACAGTAGTCTTGCAAATTTTAAATAAACATAACTTGAGAATTTTATTTTTTTCACTTTAAAATTGAAATTTATTTGATTCTATCTTATTGATAATTAAAGCCATTTCTGAATTTATAGAAAAATTAATATTGTTTCTTATACAAAGTACTAATATGAGGGTTAAATAGCGAGAGCCTTAGGCTTATAGACAATAGAATATTTAGTGAAAAAAAGCAGCTTAAAATGGCCTTCTGTTTTTACTTTTTAAATTAAACGCAGAGCAGAATGTCTTTCACTTAAAAGGGTTTTTTTTATTGGTACTAAAGTATGAAAATAAAGATTTAAATATAAAAACTTTTAAGTAATTTAATATTGTTTCAAAAAAAGCATTAAGATAAAAACAAATTTTGCTAATCAAGTTTAAAATTTCTCTAAAATGAACTACTTAGGAAAAGCATTGGAGTTAGATCACGTTTACTATAGAATCGAGTAAATTTATTTCTAACATGTACAATGACTCAAAAAAAAAGTGAAGCCAAGTTGATCAATTCAAAATTCAGAATTGCTCGTAGAATATATCAACTCTTAAATTAGTCTAAATATTTGCACAGACTTTTATGGTCATCTTAACAACTATTCGTTTTAAAGCAATTAAAATTTAATTATTTGTCATCACTATTTATCATTCTATTCTAAAAAATATTTATTTTGAAACAAAAAAATAAAGGCTATCACAGACTTTTTGCATAATTGACAAATTCTATAATTTTTTCTCTAATTTAATCTCAAAAATAATCTCTTTTTAAATCAAATTTTTAATAAAAATTCTTAAATAAAATTGATTTTTTTTTACTTTACTTTATTCAAGCATTTAAGGAGTGTCAAATTAAGTAGAAAATATTTCTAAAATAGATTAAAAAAAAAGATCAAAACAGAAAACTTAAATACTCAAGTGACTGTAATCTTTTAAAAAAATAAACAACCAAAACAATAAGAGTTTTATTTATAAAAACAATAGGCAAGCTAACTGCGGGACTTTTTTACATTTAACTTGGAGAAAAAAAAAGGTTATGTAATCACAACTTATTCTCTAAAAATACTAATTGGTTCTAATTAATGGAAATTAGTTTATTCGAATTGGAATCGTATTAACTACGTGCAGCGATTGGGATTGTGTAACTTTGCAGCATTAGTTTGGCTAGGGCGGATCTTTTCTACAACTAGAATGTCATATATCTCAAATAGATTGCTAATACAACTATTTTTTATACCTTTATCAGTTATAATGTATCTAAATCAAAATAGAAAAAAAATTAAAATAGATTTAAATTGGTCTGGCAGTGTCTTGGATTCAAGCTTTCATTTTCTATGGGATTAACTGAAGAATTTTTTTTTTGTTATAAGAAAAAAACAAAACTTCGTTACTGAAAATTACATACGCCATTTTTTATTAAAATTATTTGACTTATTTAAAATGAATTCATGTGCATAATTATTTTACTTAAATTTAAAAAAAAGAAAAAAAAAACAAAAGTTCGTAGAAATTAAATTTAAGATAGCAAGAGCAGATGTGTTCTTTTAACAGTGTTGATAATGATACATTTAACTATTGCGTATATTTTTTGAGTATTTACAAGGAAATAAATTTTTTTCAATACAAAAAAAAAATCTCAATTATTTATAGACAAAATTGAATAGATTTTATTTTTATTAATTTTTATAAATTGCTGTGTTTTCATTCAAGAAAATAAATAAATAGAATTTAACAAATTACTCTAATATTTTACTATTTGATTAGAAAATAATTGAACCTAGAATTTAATGCTACATTAATTTAAAAAAAAAAAATCAAAAATGTTTAATCTGTTTTTTTCAAGGTTTAGATTGACATTAATAGCTATTGATTGATGCGGTTTTAGACACATTTATCTGAAGCAAATGTTGGATATTAGTTTAAACAGAATAGAAATAAGATAATTTGCGATTGATGAATTTTAGGTTGCATAATAATCAAGTTTTATTTATAGACATGCGATTGGGATTGATTGTTTAAACTTCCCACATAAATGTTTATCAATTTTTAGATTAACATAATTTAAAAGAGAAAAAAATGTTCTTTATCATTTTTGGTAAATAATAGCTAATTTACTTTTAATTAAATTTTAGCCTATTTTCAAAGCAAATCACATTCGTTTAGATTATTTCTTGATAAGGCAAAAAATTTAAGCTTGATTTACTAGGCAATTATTTTTTATATTCTTGGCGCAACACTGTTCATTCTCGGCCTAAACTACATGAAACTACATTCAAGTTTTCTACATTCAATAATCTCAAATTAATTTTTACAGATATAGCAAAAATATTCAAAAAATTTAATTTAGATGTTACAATGTTTTGCTTTTTCGAATAGCTTTTTAAAAATAAATTTTATAAATTCTTAATTATAATTTTTATTAATTGATTTTATTAAAAAAAATAAAGTATTAATTTATCTTTATTACATGGACACAAAGTCTGCTGTTTATCTTTAAAATTTATAAATAACCTTCCACATTGTGTTTCAAATAAGATGATAATTTAGACAGTCCTGCTGATGGTACAAAAAAGAGGACAACTTTCAATTGAAATGTATGGCAACTCGAAGCGTTACAAATACAAACATCGTTAAGAATAGAATCGACAAGAAACTTAGATTTAGATAAAAACTTAACTGAGGTTGTTAAAGCAAGGTGTCTATCGGCGCAAAATAACTTAATTTATTAATTAAACCCAATTCATTTTTTTTAATAAATAATCTTCATACTTTTTTTTTTAAATAATAAATTTTTGTCATTAATTTCTTATTTTTCAATTCTTCAAACAAGAACAGCATTTTATATATTTAGCGTTAGTTTAGTAAGATTAAAATAAACACGAATATTTTATTTTGGCATTTATTTACTAATTACGGAAAATCTTATCAATTGTTTATTAAATTTAAGAAAAATGAAGTTACAGAAATATTTAGAAGCGATTTTAGAAGTTGGGTGCCGGACATGTATTCATTTTGGACAAAGTGGCTTCAAAATTGGATAAGTTATTAAAAATGATAGTATTGTGAAATTCAAATCAATTGAAGTTTTTAACAGAAGCACCAAACGAATCAAAATGACTCCTTTTAAAATTTTTTAAATCCTCGTATCTTTTGAATGGATTTTTGAAATAAATATATCTTTTTTGATTTATGTAGATTTTAAAATTTTCTTTAAAAATAATATTACTTAATAAAATTGTTATAGTTTTTATTATAAAATAATTTCAAATTAAAAAAACGTGAAAAAATGCTTGGTGCTTCTAGTGTTAAGGATTCAAGGTGGCTTCAAAGTTTTTAAAAATGTATATGTACACATTTTTACTCCTTGAATTTAGATTCTTAATTTATTTAAAATAAAATTATTAATTGATATTTGTAATGAGAGTTTAAACCAGACCTGGTTTAAATCAATAATTAAAACAGCAAATTGAAATATCTTGACGTAAAAATTAAATTTTTAGCGCCAAAATAACAATCATCAAACTGTTTCTACCTTTTTATTTTTTATTCATTTGATCATTTAATTCAATTAAAATAAGATATAAAATAATTCACAGACATAGTGCTGTAAACAACAGTGTATGTCATCAATTGTACCATTTATATTTATTCAATAAACTAAATTGAACTAATAGCACAAGTGTAAAGTCTTGAATTTTAACTTTGAGCCAAGAAATAAATAAAACAATTTAATGTAGTTAAGAGTTTACTAAATGGAACCCGAAATTATAACAATAAGGTAGTGGTTTAAATAGCTTCAGACTTCATAATTTAACAACTAAGTAACTAAAGGAGAGATGTGTCAATATTTGGGTCTTAACACAAGTATTCTTTTAAATTGTCTATTGAATAATTGATAAGCTTTAAAAAATTTATGTATTTTATTCCAATCTCTAGTTCTGAAATCAAATAATTATTTATACCAATAATTACGTGTCAAGAACAAAGGTTTATACTTAAGAAAAGATGTGAGCTAATAGAGCATCTTTAAGCGTCTATTTCTGAGATACATGATCGTATATTAAATATTATTTATCTTTGTGCATCAGTTGAGAAACTGAAAATTAAGTAATACATACGGTATCATTCATTATCAGAATCAATTTCTGAATTAAAGTCTGAATCAGAGTTCGAACAGTCAGCCAAAATAATATCAAATTCATCTTGATTTGCACAATTATGTAATAATTGATTCTTTTCTTGAAAAGCTTGAAACTTTTTTAGTGATGAATTTGAGTCAATATTTATTTTCTAACTCAAAATAAACTTTTTCTTCTTATTTTATTATATTAAGCCCTGTTTTTAATTTTTTATTTTTAAAAGTTTTTTATTGTTTTTTACTGTTTAGATTTAACCTCTATTATGAACATTTGCCAGAAAAGAGGACATATGTCGCTCGAAACTGCCCGCAGTAAAAACTCCAAACTACTTTTCAGAAAAAAAATTATTTTTAAGCAGTCTATTGAGGCATAGAAATTAAAAAAATTTGAACCAAATTTTATTTTGAATTTTGAATTTTTCTGTTTTTTTTTTATATATTTATTCTGAAGGAAAATTCAAATTTTAATTTATTTTTTCTACAGAAACTCAATTGCTAATGTGGCAATTTATTAAAAACCTTGCTAGACGTTTAGGTGGAGGTTTTTATGCTCCATATTGACTAAAATGCATATGGGTTGCCTAGTTGAAAAATCCAGTTATATCGCTTAAATAGCGACTGCTAGGGAATTGTCGACCATTTTGACCACTACCGGATCAAAAATGACCGGGACCAGCCAAAGACTATTATTTTTCCCAAGTACTAACTGATGATCGCCAGTAAGCCACTGCATGTACTATAAACATTACTACCACCGAGAAGAACTTTTAAAGCCTGTGCCAAAAAATGTGTTCCTTATTATGAAACTGAAATAAACTACACTCAAAGGACTAATCAAAACAATATGGGTTCATATAAACACTTAATTAGGACACTAAGTTCATATCTAAAAATAAAGTATTGCAATAGTTTTTTTTAACTATGTACTCATTCAAAATTTTTTTTTGTTTTTTCTTCAATTTAATAAAACATTCATAAATAAATTTATTAATATTTAAAAAAAAATAAACAAACAATTTATATAAAAAAATTAAACAAAAGCATTTTAAAAAATAAATAGATCATACATTTCATAAACTAAATTTAAAAACAATAAATTAATTGCTTTTTTTTTCATTCGATGCAGAGCTTTTTGTAGAATTAACCCAAAGAGAGAATTTTTTTATTCGTAACTTGGCCGATTTATACATTTTGCTGAATATACTAGTGGGATATTGATACTCATTGGGTACCATTGACCTAATGTTGCTTTCGAAAAAAGAGAATAAAGGAAACCAGACTTTGACTCGCTGATGGTCACTTTGAAACAGAACCATGTTATTAGCCAGACTATGGTAGTACAAAAACAGTCTTGAGGTGATGTAAAAGGCGACGAACACGTCTATGGAATAGTGCTCGTGAGCGCCCAGTATGAAAAACAAGCCGAACATGTTCATTATCCATGAAGTTGTATGCAACCAGTACATTGAGCGTGGTGTATCTTAGAAAAAAAAATCAAATAATCAAATTGCTGTTTTTAATTATTTTCCATCTTACATTCAGTGATAAAATGATTGAGCAAAGTTAACCAAACTGTGTGACCAGAGAACATGTAGTCGCCGCATGTGCGTACACCTTGTACATAAAGACCTCCACCTGACAAAATATTCCATGCACCATTCAGTTTATTCATTAGACTGCCATATCGCTTTATTTTTCAAAATTTATTAAGAATTAAAAAAATTTTTTTTTAGGTAAAAAAAGGGCACCTGAGAAGAGCATTGAATGTGAACGCCAGGAACTGATAAAGAAGTGATGAGCATTGTTATGGATCTAAGAATGAAAATAGTTCCGCCTAGACTGCACATTCGACGGAATATAATCATTCTGTACTTGTGAAAAACAAGAAGAAGTAGAAACATGGTGACTAGTGCAAGGCCGATTAATTCTGTGGCGAAAAAAGCCCACGGAATTAGCGGCACATTGTCGAGTATTATGTCTGGAAGAGGCGGATATTTTTGCATATCGGGCACTCGATCATGGACCACTGTTAGCATAAACGAGGTCCACAAACAAGTCAAAAAAAGGTAAATGACACTGACCAAAGTTTTGCGTTTTTCACCCCGGTGACTCCGAATCGGACAATTGTTGACGCTGCTCTCAAATGAATGATGGTATACTTTATAGCAATTTTCACACAAATTAGGAGTTATCTCTTCATCCAAACTTTTGAGACTAATTTTTGACATTTTTACACACCCATTCTCTACAGTTGAATTCAAGCGCTCTTCTTCGATGCTGGCTATTTCGGACGTGTCCGAATCAGACTCGAAAAAACTACTAGTCGTCTTGTTGTACTGTATTTGTAATTGTTTTACTATGTGATATAGATTTTTTCTTTGGCCAACATTGTGTCTGATAATTTCTTTCAAGTCATCTTCATTGAGCATAAGCAAGGCCCGGCCGTTTATTTTGTGCTCTTTGAAATACTTGGTGCAGTCATTGTAACCAATGCTGATCAGCCATTCAGTAGTTGTTTCAACAGACCATTTTTTTATTGATTTCAAATCGTTGGGCATCACAAACGATGACACCGAGTCCGCTTTGACTGACTTGGAATATTTCATTTCTTATTGCATACTAATCGATTTCTAAAGCAAAACAAAATCTTTTCGAGTATAATTTTTTTACATAAATTATAATGAGATTTTAAGAGAGCGGAATGAATGAAGAATTCATGTTTAAAATCGTATGATTATTTAAAGCCTGTGATTACGTGGCCTATTTTAATAACAAATTTAAGTCTCATTTTAAAACTTTGTAAAAATAGAAAATTCAAATGGCATATAATTTATTAAAAAGAAAAAATAATAATTTACAAAAATTAGACCAGCTAATAAAATAATAAATGGTTGTTAAAAAATACACGCGTTTACATAAAAACACCCTGATCTTGTCATTCTTTTAATTTCGAATGACAAGTATAAATAAGCGGAATTTTTCTCTTTTTTTTCTATTTTTCTATTTCAATTGTTTGTACGGATTCCATGATAAATCAATGACACTTGTTGACCTTGATTCATCAATAAATGGAATTTCGCTTAGACTTAGACCCAAAAAACCAATGTTCTCTTCGAACGTCTTCTCCAGACCATTGTTTTGGTTTAATTCGTCAATCTAAATGAGAAATTAAATTTGAAAATAAGTTGAGACAAAACCATAGTCACTATTATTTATTTATTTAATTGCTCAGAATCATTTAATATTAAAAGAGTATTGTCTATTAAAAGAGATTAGGGTTTCTTTGTTTCCCTTTAATTAAGTAATATTCATTTAAGTCTCTGTCGGTCCTGTGGTGAAGTGGCTTGGGTGGAGGTCAATTCAATTCCACTATAAATTTAATTACACAATGCTCCATAAAGAGTGCATAAGGAGAAAAAAATAAGTTTAAGTTTCTGGATATCTTAAAACAGCCTTAGTAAAGACGAATTATAATATTAATGATGACGTCAAAAATATAGTCTAATTTTTTTTTTCTATTTTAAACAGGCAATGTCAAGCAAAGGATTGTTATTAAATTCAAAAAAAAATTCATTGCTGAGCATATTTTACAATTCTAGAATAAAAAAATGAGGAACCAAAAAAGAATGACTTAAGAAATTTGAATTATATTTTAAGAGACAGCAATAACCTAATTGAAACAATGGCCAAATAAAGGAGTGGAGAAATGACTTTTGAATATTTTAAAAATCAAAATTAATAAATTCCTATGTGATCAATGTTGAAATGGTCAACGTTTAAGCATTCAGATTTCAATAACATAACAATTTGAATTATCTAGATTTTGTTTCAAAATTTGAATAAGTGTAACTTACACTCTTTTTGCTTCACCACATGTCATAAATCTTGTTATTAAATTAAAATAATCTATTGAATTTAATTCCTATGCAAACACTGAATTAATGAAAAATGATTTGAAAAAATTTTTAATTAAATTAAAAAAATTCAACTAAACAATCTAACATTAATCATTTAAAAAAAAAATAAAAATTTTTCCTAATTGAAGAAAAAAAACTTACGTTGATGATATGTGAGTGTTCTTGTTTGACTTCAGTTGTACTTGTTGATTTGACAATGGGTGCCCGTTTGTACTTAGTCGGGCTTTTTTTTCTAAAATAAAAAAAATTATCTTATCCAAAAAAAAAATAGGAAAAAATTAATGTAAATCTACCTAAGGCAATAAAACACGGCTAATAGTATGAACAAAATGGCTATAATTGCTATTACTAAAGCAATTATCAACGTAAACCCATTGAGCACAAATTCCATACTAATTATATTAAAATATTCTTTTTTTTCTTATTTTTTTTTTTCGATTACCTTTTTGATGATATTTCGTTTTTAAGCTTAAAAAAAAGTATACACAAATTATGGCAACTAGATGAACAACAAAAAAAATTCAAATACAAGCAACAAGGTTGTTTTTTTTTTTTCTAAACCAACATGTTTAAGATCTTTGAATAAAAAATTACATAATACACTTAGTAGTTATAAAATTTGAAAATTTAATTTTATTGCTAGTAAAAGGTCACGTGTGTAAATAGGTAATTTGGGAATAGGCCAAAATTCCATGATTGGCATTTATTTTTGATTTTTTTACACTCAGAAAAATAATTGACACTACAGCATTTTTGTTGTTAACTTTAATTCTTAAAGATTTGATTTTTGCTTTTTTTTTTTAGTTGCTTTTGAACCTAAATTTTTTACTTCTTTTAAGAAATGAGTATTTGAAGCCTTATGCAATCTATGAACAAATGTGAGATTCAAGTGTCAAGATTAAAATACATGAAGATACAAAGCTAAAATAGTAAATAGATCGGAATAAACAAATCAATCAAATTTGTCTAAATTTCATAGCGAATCCGCATTTATTAACTCTAAACTAGGTCTTGAAAGCACATTGAATTATATAATTTGTTTATTAATTTGTAATGATTTATTTTAAAATAAATTGAATAAAAAAATGTTGTTTGTGTTTTTTTTTCATTTTTTTTCTTGGGTAGAGCCTTAATTGGTCTGGTTTAGTGGAATTTTTTAACTATTGTCAGCGTTCATCTGAGCGAACTAACTTTTAATAGACACCAACATAGAGCTCAAGGCTGGTTCATAAACAATTAAAATTTTTCGCTCAATTTGGCTTAAGTCGGCAATTGAATTCGAAAAATAGGTAAACTTTACAAACTTTCACATAAAGATTTTAAATGCAAACGTCAATCAACAAAAATTATGTAAATTAAAAAATTAAAAAGTACTAAAATAATCAGGATATTTCAAAATTCTGTTGCTTTTTTTTTCAACATTCCCCAGATGAATCTCGGTATGACATTTATAAACGAGCTTTGTCTAAGTTAATTAAATTCTTCTAGATTAGCATCGAAATAAAAATCTCATTTTTTTCTCTCTTGTAATAATTAAATATGTATTATAAATTATCAAATAAATAAATATTTTATTTGAAAATAAATCAATACAATCAGCTTCATTTTTTAATGCACTTAAAGATTCGACTTTTTTTTCTACACAAGTAAAAAATCTAATTTAAAAAAGTTTATTTTCAAAGCAAATATATTTCAAGATTATTTTTCTCTAACATATATTTGTACATATGCACGTATTAAATTCAATTAAAATGGACCAAATTTTTATTGCAACTTTTTTTATTCTTTTTTTTTTAATTTTACATTCAGATTAGTCGCCATTATTGATTAGGTCTTAAATTTGCACATAGTGAGCCTTCGGCAAAAAATTAATAATAACATATTTAAATATTTATGTTTTTACTAGTTTATTCTAATTAGTACAATTGGGTTTTTTTTATTTTATTCAATTTTAATTTGTAATTAAAATAAAATTTGAAATAAAAACAGAATTGCCAAATTCAAGCGCTTTTATAAACTAATTAGGTGATGGATGTTTGGCTTGGTTACTAACTTTTGTGTCTGTTTCTAAATTTCAATTAATTATTTTTATTTTTGTTTAATATCCTCTCCGGTTAAAAAAAAATAAAAATATTTTTAATATGCACAAAAATTTGTTATATTGATAATTTGTAAGACTAATAAAATTGCTTCCCGATGGCAGTAATGTTTATAGTACATGCAGTAGCTATCTGGCGATTGTCAGTTAGTACTTGAGAAAAATAATAGTCTTTGGCTGGTCCCGGTCATTTTTGATCCGGCAGTGGTCAAAATGGTTGACAGTTCCTCTCTCTTAATTATATTTTTTATGTATATTTGTTTTTAGATTTTAGTTTTTGAGATTACAGTTTAGAATAAAGATTTAGAAGAGAATATCTTTTTTAATTAATTCAATTGTATTTTTTAATTAATAACAAAAAAAAAACACTTTCTATTGAAGAAAAAAGAATGATGTTGAATCTTGAACAAATCAAATTTTCGACCTCTGATATTGGAGGATGTTATCAAAGGGTTGGAGAGAAACGTAACACCCTCTGCATCCCCCACACCTCGAATCTCTCCCTATCTAAACTTTTGAACACAATTTATTTAGTGATTTTTTGTGGTCTTCATTTTCTGTCAATTTTTCAGCTGAGTCTGAAATGTAATTATCATGTATTTTATATCAATTTAATTTAATAAATTTAAAAAAAAAAATCAATTTAATTAATATTTGTAAAAAAAAAAATGTGTGTATTAAACTTTAGTGCAATACTATGTATTTAGATTTTAATTTTTAGATCGTCAATTAAGAGATTAGAGTGCAAAAAAAAGAGAAAATAAAAAATCTTCTTTTTAATCTATTCAATAGAGCTAGTTTTATTTTCTAACTAATATCTGTCTAAATATATTAATATTATTACAAGAGGATATTATGATACTTTTTAGCAAAAAAACAATTCACTGTGTAAACAACAGTCTAATATTTAAAAATGAAATTTTATTTAAAAAATTTTATTTAATATTCACCTTGTTAAAATTTTAAACGATCTTTTAAAGACTAACAGATTCTCTTTTATAAATCATCAATTAGAATTTATGAAACATATGAATGCAACATTAAGATTTAATTCTAACATTATTTGTTGATAAACAGAACAGAACATGCGTCGTTATGTCACACAAACATTGCTGACAATAAAAAAAATTGGGATGATATTCAAATATGAATTTATTTTTAATAAATAAAAAAAAAAGCTATCCTAAAATTTTATTAACAATAGCACCTGGTAGCTGTATTATAAAAACAATAATTCCAAATAAAAGAAAAAAAATAAAAAAAACTAGTAGAATAGTTTTCCAATAGTTTTTCCATATTATGAATCGAAATGTTTGATATGGCTTTGTGAACCAAAGAAATGAAGTTTCAGGTCTTCTGCAAACGAAAAAAATTAATTCATTTTTATTTTTTTAAAATTAAGTTAGAATTACTCTGGTATTTCTAGAGCTTGAGGGGGCTCGTGGCCTCGTCCTGCCGGATTATTCTCGGCCTCTTTTTCTCCTAATATTTGAAATTCAGCTTCTACTTTACCGGCCAATGTTCCTTCCAAAGTTTCGAACGGCCACCAGCCTTTGTAATATTTCTTTTTAAATAAATTTATTTTAGGCCATTTGGGGTCATTTTTCATTTTAAGCGAACAGGTGTCAACCGAACTGGCTCCTTGAATGAATCTTGACATGTCTAGCTCTAGAGTTCCTAGCAAATCATCTGATGAAAAGTTATCCGCATCATAGCAGTGCAGATTGATTACAGGTCTACTTTTACTCTCTATGAGAGTGAGACCAAACTTTTGTCTTTGAGTGAAGACTATTTTTTTCTCGGCTGGCAAATACTCAAAATCAAACACAAATCTCCAATTAAATTCACCACTCCCATTAAATGAATTATAGTGCACGTCGGTTGTCTGATGCACTTTTTCTTGATCACACAAAAATCCCTTAATGTAAATATCACTTTTTTTTTCACCTGTTATCGGATTAGTATCATCAAGAATCACGTTTCTAGTCTTTTTAATAACAATTCTTAGTTGAAATTTTTTCGGTTTACGCAAAGTAATGTCAACTGGTTTTGGCAATGTGCTTGTTTTATAATATCCCAATGGAAACATATCAATCCACATTTGAATTTTGCCTTGTTCAAGTTCTGGTCCAGCTTCGGGATTGTAAAGCGATCGTGTCTCAACATGTTCAGGCACAAGTTCAACTTTGGTTATTTTTTTCCAACTATTCAATGCATCCAAGGCCAGTTGCTGTTCGAATTTGTTAATCTTGATAATTTTAAATTCTCCATTCTCGTCTTCATCGGACTCCGAATCCAAACTAACCTCAGGCACTTGTTCATCAGGATCACTTGGAAAAAAAACCGGATGGTCTTTAAAATCGTAAACAATGAGCCTGTTATTTGTGAACGAAGGCTTTAGCAGACCGAATTTGCGACACATTTTAAATAGCAAATCTTTTGGCAGTAAGCAATCGCGCCAAGCATTGTAACCATTTAGGTCGAATACTTTTGGAAGTCCACAAGTGGCATAGCGTTTAGAATAAAGACGATCTTCCAAGTCAATAGTTGTTTCGCCTATCAGCTCAGTGCCTTCTAGGAAATTCCAATTTTTAATTGAAATTGTTAGCTGTGACTGATCCGGAAAGTTGGTATCCAGCTCAAAACTCCTTGAAAAAAAAATTTTTTTTTTCATTTGTTTTTTATTAATAAAAAATATCAAAAATTAAATTTTTGTGAAAATTTTTTTTTTTTTTAAATATTTCATACTTTCCAATCAAAGGTTCCATTGAGTCATTTTTAAATTTTTCTTCAATTTGATTTTGGCCATTTTTAATGCAAATAAAAGGCTCAAATTTACCGATCAAATGTATGGGATTTACTATTGAAACTTTGACAATGTACAAATGAACTTTGAGCTTAAGAGGCAAATTTGGCGGCATTCGTTTGAGAAATCCGCCATTCATCGACAAATACTGTGCTACATCATCGGACAAATTTTTTTCATCATAGAGCATAAACTTTCCCTTAAACAAACACTGTATGCTGTCTTGGTTAACTATGGGACGATTTTTGCCAACTATAAGACTAAATCTATCGATTGTTTCGTTTATAGTGAATTTTTTTTCCAATTCACAGTCAAATACTTGAATTTTTTGAATTTTTTTTTTCTCGTTTAACTTTTTTCTAATCTCATTTTGCATTATTACTTTAAAAAAAAAAAACAATAAAGCAATAAATTAATTGTTAAAAATTTTTTTTTCTACTTTTTTCTTTAAGAGAGACAAAAGAGCCTCGTCTTTGGCGTCTTTTTTGCCTAGGCATGGTCATTTCAAAGTCAATTTCCTCGTCGCCCATGTCTTCTTTGTCCGAGCCTTTATTTTTTTGCTCATTTTCGCTGGTTATCGAGCTAAAGTACTTTGACCACCAGTCCAAGTAGTCCAAGTCCAAGTCTGAATCATTTGCGATTACTTTTTTTTTTCTTAGAACTTTTTTAAATCTTCTCAAAGTCAAATTTTCTTTTCTAAGCGAGTCATCAAGGCTTATTGAATGAATAAAATTGCGATTGATGTCTTCTGTGGCAAAAAAAAATTATTTTTTTTTATTTTTGTTTTAAATTTATAGAAATACTAGTTCGAGATATTTCTTTTAGTTTGTCATTGTCAAAGCAGTAGTTTCCAATTGACTTGATTGTGCATGATCCGATGAGAATTTTGCGGCTAAATTGTTTTTCAACAGTTTGAAGCTCTTTGTGCATGGAAGTGTAGAAAAACATTGAGCCGTAGCATTCGCAGCGTATGTTCAAATGCGGCTTATACTCGTCCTCCTCAGGTAGTTGCTTTTAAACACACAAAAAATTATTCTATTCTTAAACTTTATTTTTAACTGTACTATTTCGTATCTTCGATGTGTTACTGGAAAGTTACTGTTTGTCGAGCATTTTTCAATTATGTTAGGGTCAAGGACCTCATCTCCAATTTGAATTTGGACACATATTTTTTGCTGACCAAAAGTTATGTAATTTGTGTCTTGAATATTGCGCAATCCCCAATAGAAAATCTAAAAAAAATTATTTAAAATTATTTTTTAATAAATATTTAATAAAAAATTTGGTTTAAATTAAAAAAATTTTTTTTTTGGAAAAAAAAATTTACAGAAATTTTTTTAAATTTTTTGTTTAGTAGAGCTATGACTGTTTAGAATGTTTAATCTATCATGACTTCGAGAAAGACAAATTTTCTCTTTTGCAGATTTGATTTTCTTTCATTTTTATCAATTAGAATTTTTATAAAAAGAATAAATAGTAATTGCCAAGTATTTATTTACTGTTTATTTTAGTTATCAAGGAAATGTAATTTAAAATGTCAGTTCTATTCTGATTTTACTAGATCTCTGACAATTGTACATTTCAATCAAGTCCCTTCTCACTCTTCTTTCACACAATTTTGTTAATCCCAATTTATCAATGGGGTTTTAACATTAATCTATACAATTTATACACAGCCTTTGCTCTCTCCTTTTAAATGTTTACTTTAGCACAAATACATTTCACTTTTCTTTTAACACTAGAAGCACGGAGAAGTCAAAATGACTTTTTTTTACTTTTTAATTTAATTTATTTTGGAAATATGTTAACTTTGAAATCTAAAAATTGAAATTCAGCAAATTTTAAGCTAAAATTACTAAAATTTACCAACTATTTAAATAAAATTAAATTTTTTTCTCGCAGAACTAAGTGTATACTACTAGAAGCACTAAAAGAAGTCAAATGACTTCTTTTCTAATTTTTTATTTTAAACGTCAAATTTTGAATTAAAAATTTTACAATTTCAAATGAATAACATAGATAGCCGTAAAAGTGCTTTGAGTACTAAAAATTGAGAAAATATTTCACCTAAACGTGTTGCATGTCAAATTCGCTTATGTAACAACAATAAAACAAGTAACAACTGTTCAAAATGTAAAAAGCCGACATGTAACTCTTGTACCGCTGAAAAAGAGCTTTTATGTAAGAAATGTGACGAGAAAAATTAGTTGGTATTTAATTTTGTCTAAAAACTAAATTTTTCAAATTTAATTTTCATTTTTTTTATAATTTAAAAAAATTTTCGTAATAAAATATATATTTATTTGTCTAAAAATCTCAAAAAAGTCATTTGACTTCATTCAGTGCTTCTAGTTAGAATAAATTTCCGTGCTTCTAGTGTTAAAGACTTTTTAAATAAAACTTCGAGTGAAAAAAGTGAAAAAAATTTTTTTAATATTTTTACATTATTTTCTAAATGTTTCAAAATAAATTAACAAAAAAAAGGACAACTTGCCTCAAAAACGTATGGTCTAGTCCTTGGTGTGATTGATTTTGGTATTTCTTGTCCTTTCTTAATCCAAAGTCCAAGAGTATTACTTATACTTTCAATTAGATTGAAATTAATCATAGCTCTGGCTGCCGATGGTTTTAAATTTTGGTCCGTTAGATGAATTAATTCAAACGAAGCTAGAATATCACCGGCTGTTGAGTGATTATGAAATAGCTTGTACCATTTTAGCTTTGGTGGACTAGCATTTGCAGTGTTAATTACAGGCTCAACATAAAAACGACCCATAAACTCTTTTTGCTGTATAAAATTTTTAGGAAAAAATTATCTAATATTAATATCAAAGCTACATTTAAAGGATCTTCGTCATATATATCAACGATTATTTCGGGAGGCTTCTGAAGTATGTCTTCAAAATTACCATACAAAAATACTTGTGACAATATGAGCTCTTGATTCCATGTCGGATTTACAGTATTGTCAATAGTCTTTGAATAAACTGATTGATTGTACAAGCTGATGCGAGCAAACGGGTCCGATTCACCTGCTATATCCAGAAGCAGCATGTCTCTTCCTTGATACAAATAGGCGTTTAACTGAAATTCATGACGGTCTAAATAGCGGAAAAAATTTTATTAGAAAATATTTAACACAATAAATTAGTTTCAGAATTTTATTGTTAATATCAATAGAGAAGGAAAGCAAAAAATAAAAAATTGGAAAAACTGAATTATTACTAGCTAATTAGCTTATTAACTAATGTCCAAATATAACCAAACCAAAAACGTTCAATTACTTAAATTAAACTTTTAAATCAATATATTCTATTGATGCATTTCTTACGAAGGCACTGGTATATGCAACATTTATAAAGAAAGGATTAATCAATTTTTCTACATTAACACCTTGGAAACTCTCTTTTACCATCTGTTGAACTCCTATTTGAGCCAAATGACCCTTGGATTTTTAGCAAGATGGCGCTTCGGTACATACTGGTCACTCAGTGAGCGACTGGTTCAAAGAGCAGAACATGAGGTTGTACCATGGTGTGTCCGTTGACCAGATATCAATCCAATCGAGAACTTATGGTCATACATGAATGCCAAATTGTTAGACACTAAAGTAGTCTCAATTGGGCAAATAATTGATTGAATCAATGCCAAAAAAGTTTTGGCTTGTTACAACGCTAAAGGCGGTTACTTTAAATATTAAATTGTAAAAATATCTTAACTTTTGAACCATTTTTATTTTCAAAATCATTGTAACTATTTTCTTTTTTGTTTTTTTTTTTCTGGAATTTTATTTTTCGGACAATTTTTATTTTTTGCTTTTATAATTTTCGATTGATGACCAATAAAAAAAATTGCCTTTTCTTTTTCTTCCTTCCTATTAAATAATTATTTGGTTAACGAAAAATTCTAAACTTTTGCACATATTGTAAAATAAACAAGTCGATGAATTTCAACCTTTAGAGTTAACAACAGAAAAAATTACGCCGGCGATGAAGAATATTAAATTTTAAAAGAAATTGTTCCAATTCCTCATCACCTTTTCAAGTACCTTTTTGATCAACAGCTCCGATCTGACACAGAGGCTACTGCATCTAGTTGATTATCTACACTGGAAATTTTACCCAGTCGAAACCGGTCCCTTATTTTTTTGATGAAAGGGGTTTAAACATGCGAGACATTTTGAAAATTTTTCCATCCTCAGTTTCTAACCCTCGATCCTCTGCTTGCATGACTAACACACAACCCACTTCGCTATACGGTTTCTAACTATTATTTTTAGTAGTATTTAATTTTTTTTTACTTTTTTAAGACTAATCATTGTATGCGGACTTTAGCACTAGAAGCAACAAACGAGTCATTTTGACTCATTTGAAAAATTTTTAAATCCTCATATCTTTAGAATGGATTTTTCAAATAAATATATCTTTTTTGGAATTATGTAGATTTTAAACTTTTCTTTAAAAAATGATATTACTTTATAAAATTCTTTTAGTTTTTTTATAAAATATTTATGAATTAAAAAAACCTGAAAAATGCTTGGTGCTTCTAGTGTTAACTAGTAACTTTAGTGTATTTCTTTCTCTTTAGTTATCTAGACAGTATTTAAACGATTCAAAGATCCCATTTTGACTACTTTTCTCATCTTCAAGCCTTATTTCTCTGAGTTTTCCGTCTATTTCTTCTTTATTTAGTAACTCAGTCGATCTTAATATATCTCTCAGTTCTTTGATGAATTTATTGAATCGATTACCCTTTTTTTTCATTATTTTTCAAGAAGTCTTTTGGTAAAGCTCAGTTTAGTTTTTCTTATTTTTGATTCAACTGGTTCTAAGTTGAGCGCATACAATAAGTTTGTTGTGCTCGATCTTTTTCCTAGCTGAAGCATCTTTTTTACCATTAGGTCTTCCATCGTTTGGATGTTTTTTCTCTTTTAAAAATAATAGTAATCCAATAATGTTCGTTCAACCAATTTTATCAATTATAATCACAAACATAAATTCAAACAAACCTTCAAGAATAAGAAGACGATTTTTTTCCCTAATATTTTCAGTCAATATCTTAGATTTTTTTTATCTACTAATTAATTTTTTTTTTTGATTATTTTGTCTTATTTGATTATTCTGAATAAATAAAATTAGCTATGAAAACAATTATTAAATTAACTTTTATTCAACGTTTTGACACACAGTCCTTTAGGAACATTAAAACTATTATATTCAAACTTACCTGCAAAATAAACACTTGTAGGCAATCTGAGCTCATTTAACTCATTGGCATTGAATTCATAGTTAGAAGAGGAAATTTTCTCAGACAAAACTGATTCAACTTCATCACTGGTGCCCATCCAGGCAAACAATCTAACTCTGGCCAAATTTTGACGCTCCGGTTCGTCAAAATCAGCCGCTTTTAGCGACTTGACATCTGTGTACACCTTTTTAGCACTAATACAGCCACGCTTATCCTCTTCGGCTGACCACACAATATCATTACACTTCAAATTGCACACTCCCACTTTTTGTTCGTTAAACACAAACCATAAATTGACATCTGGAAAATAGCCAAACGGCTCATTTAAAAACTTTTTAATCTTGATCATTGTGTTTCTAATTATTAAGTCAATGTAGAATTTAAAATTTTCGTTTGACTTTGATTGACGAAATTTGTGCGTCAAACGAAACAACAATTTGATCACATCGGCCAAATTGTTCAGCTCCAGCTTAATCTGTTTTATTCTAAATCTGTTAAATTCGGTTATGTAATTTATTTTGAGAAAATGCTGCTTTATAAACTCTTTCATTCGATTGATTGTATTCAAAAAATATTCGTATAAATTGTTGGCTACTTTTAAATTGTTTGAATCAACTACTTTAAGCCAGAGAATTTTTTTAATCTGTTGATATAGATCGTTTAGTTGGCATAGCTTTTTTTCTACAAAGTTATTCTTGAACATAATGTGTCTCATGTCCTCGGATCGAAACCGCAAGCACAAACACGGCTTCAAGTGTTCAAAGGACAAGTAAATTGGCATGGAGCTGTTCAATTGTATGGGCTGAATGGTCTCTGTTCGGCTATTGTCTCCCAAGTCTTCGTGTCCATTGGTGCCAATGCATAGTTGGAAATTGATGTTTCCGTTCATGTAGCGGCTGTCGATCATAGTGCACTCATCGATTATGATATAGCAGACAAATTCGGCCTGTGGAGGCACCTTGAAGTAGGCTGTGGCCTCTGCTTTGTTCGAGGCATTGGTGACAAGTGAAGAACTGATGCCAATGAGAACCCGAGCTATGTAGTGTGAACCAGCTGCTTCCAGTGAAGCGTATGTATTGGTGCATTGCTCGTGAACCAAAGGATTTATTGCCTCTGTATTTTGAGAATTGTCGAATTTTTTAATTCGCATATTGTTTGGTTCATTGTAAAAATCAATGTAACTTGGTCCGTAAGTTGGCAAGTAGCTCAAATCACTGTTGTAATTTGAAATGTCGCTTATGACCAGATACTCTTTGGCCAAGACTGTCACCTTCGATTTGTCTTCAGTGCACAATTCTATTTTGATCAAACGAACCAGCGACGGAAATCTGAATATAAATTCAATTGAGTGATTCCATTCTGGTGAATTGCTTTTATATACACAGGGTGTTTTTTTCT
Source organism: Brachionus koreanus (assembly GCA_016987375.1). NCBI lineage: Eukaryota > Metazoa > Rotifera > Eurotatoria > Ploima > Brachionidae > Brachionus > Brachionus koreanus. The sequence continues at coordinate 216,827 of PJRA01000444.1, read as the reverse complement.
ATTATTATAAAAAAATTTTTATTTAAACTTAAAACATAAAATAAATAATTTAAAAAAAATATTTTAATCTTATTTTAGAGTCATTTTCCATGACAAAAACGGAAAGTAATGTATTAATATTTGATAGATAGAAAAAAGTTGAAAAAAAAAGACGACTGTTTGAATTTATAATGTCAAAAATAAAATGCATAAATCATTTAAGCATTACCAATATTGAAACAACCACAATAGTATTCATTGAATTTAGAATTTTGCAAATCAATGTTTTCAATTACAAAAAAATTCTAATGGCATCAAATATTATAGAGTATGTCTCTGATGATAAAGTTGAGATGTAAGATGAAGCAGATTGTCCAACTCATCTAAGTGCAAGACGAAGTCACAAGTGGATAATGGACGAAAAGTGGCCTAACAAAAAAGCAGCATTAACAAAAATAAAGGGAGAAATTTCGTGCAGCTATCATTATGAAAATAATAGAAATGAGATTAACTAAAGATGTAATAAAGTTAAATTAAGATTTCAGCTTCAATGCCAGCTGAAGTTTACTTGTTGTTCGACAGCCGCAGTGACGATGTCATTATTTTCAGAAGCGAGAATGAACATGAGCCTAGAAATTTACAAGCATTTAACAGCTAATTTATTTATTTATTTATTATTATTTCAATGAACGTCTTTAAGGCGATGTTAAAAAAATAAAGCAAACAAGTTTAGAGAAATTGAAGAAAAGTTTTTGAAACAGTTCTAAATTAATTGTGTAAATAATCTTAATTATGTTTTTTTTTTATTTAAAATAGTTATAGTTTGGGTCTAGGCCCGAGCAGTTTGGAATGGATCTTAGTCCTTCCTTTCGGCCACCTGAAAAAAAAGAAATTGCTTTTAGTAATTTCTGAAATAATTGTAAATTCGGTAAATAATAATTAAAGTAAAAATAATAAGGATAACAGCTACAGTAGACTGCATGTCGAGCGAATCTTTAAGTAACTTTGTTGGTCTTTTTATCTGAAATCATTTACAAGATTTAATAGTAAGAGAAAATAGATTATAAATTATGTAAATATAAATTGATTATTTTTGATTTAGATATCGAAAAATTATAGGAAGCATTGTTTTTCTTTAGATATTGTAAAAACTTCGAATAATGTTTGGAATCTACGTGGGTTATGGTCCGAGTATGTTTGTTCCGATCCAAGAAGGTCATCATTTATTTGCTCGTGAGTTAATCTTGAGGCAACATATTTGTCTAGAAGTTTTGAGAATCGAGGGGCTAGCATTTCAATGTTCATATCATTTGTGTAGTCCGAGTTTTTAAGGGGTTAAATTTTATTTTCTTCAGTATTCGATTTTGAATTTTTTAGCATTTATCTAGTATGGTCTAGGTAGATGTCGACATAGGAATAAATATAATATCAAAGTGGGATCTGATTAGACTTTTGTAAACAGTTATTATATATATTCAAGTTAGTTATTAATATATTCAAGTTTTCTTTTCTCAATTTTGAACTAGGAACAATTCAATTACATACATTAGTTTATACACTCTACAATTGTCAAGCAGTAATGACATATATGATAAAGCTCGAGATTTGTTTATCAAGAAGTGGCTAAGCCAGAAGGAAGAGTTTTAATTGATTACTTGAAGCAATCATGGCTAACAATGCATTAGAAGATCATAATCTTGTGATCAGAAAAGAAGAAACACTCAGAAAACGAATGCCATTAATAAATCATGAAAGTGAATTTTTGTTCACTAGAACGCCCGACGGGTTTTTTAGACCTCTTTTAGTAAAATTGAAACTTGATTTTTACTACATATAAATAAAATCTAAAAAAACGCTTTTTATTATCTAAAAATCTTGATTGTAATTTTTTAAAAAATTGAATTTATCTTGATTACTTTATATGAAATTTTAAGTGAATTTTCGTTATTTTTAATGACGAATTTAAATATTCAACCTAAATGCTCATATAAATTTATGCTATTAAAATCTACAATATTTTTGTTGTTTTCATTGTAATTATTATAGTCTAACAAGTGTCTTAATAGAGTAATTTTTTGCTGATAATTTGAGGCTTCTCTATCATAGAGACTATTAAAAATTATTATTTAATTCCACTCTCTTAAATAATAATTACTTTTGAGTAATTTATATTTATCTTGAAAAAAAAAACTTGCTAATTAAGAAATTTAAATTTTTAATTATTTGTACTTTTTTTTACCTAATTACTAACCATTTTTAAATGATGATTAAATTCAATATGTCCAGTGTTATGCAAATAACTTATGTCTAAATTAAAGGAGAAAATATTCTAATTGAAACTTGTGAGAGAAATCAACAAAAAAGGACAATATCTTTATGAATTTTTTACAAACAGAGTTGTTGAATCATGGAATAAACTATTAAAATAAGCAATATCGACAAGGACATAAATGCATTGTCTTTAACCCACTAGGTCTTATAATTTGTGGCTTTTTTTAACATTGAAAAAATATTTACAGTTAGGCCGGCAAACGATACACGTACAAATGGGTTCAACTCAGATTTGGAATCCTCATCAGACAAAAGTATTGAAACTTGTTCAGCTCTGGTAATTTGATCACTTTTTCTAGAATTGAAAAAATTTTTAACTTTGTCAATTAGACCTGGATCCTTTTGCTCGAGTATTTTGGCTGAGTAAATATTAATGACCAATTTTAACATTTGTGTTTGACCACATAGACCATATGGCACTAGAACATTACTTTAAAAAAAAAAAATTTTTACACTTTTCTATTTTACTTTACTGGATCTATTTACTTTTGTATATCATCATTGTCATTTGATTTATACTCATCATAATGTATCTATAATTAGTAAAATTTTACTTTATTAAATAAAAAATTAAATTTCATTTTTTAGTAAAATTTGATTCACCTTAGCTATGTCGCCTTTTGATTGAAGAATGGCATCGAATTTGACAAAACCTCTTGATACTGTTTCCGAATTAAAAATTCCGTCGTCAATAGACGATTCAGCTTTTTCATTAATGTAAAACAATTCTCCCCATTTGTGATGTGCTTCATGGCCAGGCAAACGGTATATAGTGCCAAAGTCGACCTCAAATTTTCCCACAAATTGATCTGAATAGAACAATTTTTTAAAATAGACCGAAATTTTAATTCTATAATTGAACGCTTTTTGGTATTGTTGGCACTCAATCCTAGCTATGAAAGTTTCGTCATCGTCTGAATAGCGCAAATTGGTAATGCTTTTGTCTTTGGTGCGAAATTTCTGATCACCAATTTCAACAATGCAGTAGACAGTTTCCTCTAGGCCCAGCATCAATTTCAGCTCAATAATTCTCACTCTTATTTGCCAGCTGTATATCTTTTCTGTCCATTCGGTATAGAATATTTGACTAAGCAAATTGGGCAAATAGATTTCATTTGTGTACATGGACTCGTTCAGAGTGTTGCCCAGATTGTTCTTAATAACTGATTTTTTGAATCGTTCTTTTTGTTCATTGTTCAATTCGTAAGACATAATTAAACTCAAGGCTAAATTAAGAGTAGAGACACATTGGTTTATGTCTTGGAGCCAACTACGCACAGACTCGTCTGTCATATCTGATGCATATATTCCTAATTTTCTTCAAAATAACAAAAATAAATTACTTAACTATTAAAAAAAAAAAAGGATGTTCCACTTTCCGACCTTTAGTTTTATCAAATATTGAGACTATATATATTTAAATGCTTTGAATAATTAGACTAAATTAATTTAAAGAAAATTTTTATTAGACAAATTATTAAATAATTTTACAATTTTAAATTTTTTTTGGTAGAATTGCTATTTCTAGAATTGTCACAATTCTAGTATTGTTCCCATTATTATTCACAGAATAAATTGATCGTTATATATTATTGGTTAGTGCTAAATAAATGTATGAATTTTGACTTTCTTTTTTTTCAATTTACAGACTATCCCATCTATTCTTGTTATTATAATTTGATCATGAGAAAATTTAATTTTTAAAATAGTAATTAACACAATCAAGACTTAGTTAGCACAAAATATTGCTTAATATCATAAAGAGGTAGTCTTCAGAAAAGGTTTTGAAAAGCAATAATTGTCTATTTTTATTTTAATATTTTCTTGTTTTTTTAGAGATACCTTTAAAAACTCGATTACTGTATTCATCAAAGGAAAAAAATCGTAAAAACAGAAATAATGAGAAAAAATAAAAATAAGACTATAAAATCAGCCAGAAAATTCATATCTTTAGCCGAAATACACTTAATATACTTAATACTTGAAAAAATTAAATTACGCATTAAGTCCGAAATTTATAAATTTTTACTAATTTGTAATAGGTAATTTAATTGGGAGTAATGTACTTTGATTTAAGATCTACTCAAGCTGCTACTAGTCTAGTTATAGGACTATTAAGTAATTCTAAAATAAATAACTTAAAGAATAAAAAGTTTAAAAGTCCTTCTAGTGAGAAAATGTGTATTGATGTTCGTTTCAAATCAAACATGTTGATAAATTCTGAATTTTGAATTATAGAAAATTTTAAAAAATCTCTTGGGTTTAAATTTTTCATTTATTATTATTCCTAAAATTGCTTGAAAAATAAAAAAAACATTATTTAATAATGAAATAAATTTAGATGTAATTAAGAAAGTTTTCATCAATTATTTTCGTCGTCGAAATTAGATGAAATTGTTCCTAACTCATTAATGATTCATCTATCAATTTTCATCGATTTATCATCGTTTCTTTGTGACTGGGCGGCATAATTGTCTCGCAGCTTTTTGTGTATTGTAAACAAAAGCATTTATTTCTTCAAATTTTGTTTGTTTATTAAATGACTGTTTAAAAAGAATATTTTTCTCATAATCAAACTATAATAACGAAAAATAAGAGGGATTGCATGTTTACACAATCAATTATACAAAAAGGAAAGTCAAACGCTAATCCTTCTAGCCAAAAAATTTTCAAATAGCCAATAAAATATCAAAATAAATTTATCGCTTCTTTTTGGCATTAATCCAAAAGATTTCATTTATAATAGACGAAATGAATCAACAATGAAGCAGAGATCAAAGTTTTTCATGATTGGATTATTCCTAAATTTGTGAAAGAATATGATGAGAATTTTGTGGTTTTAATCCAAAAACATTTTTCACCCAAAAAAAATGAGATGATTCATAAATTAAACATACATGAGGACATCGTTTTTTGCTTGACTGGGCTCATTTAAATGCTAATCAAGAGAAGGAAGCAAGGCCAAAATGTCGTCGAATTCTTTTAAAATATAGCAGATATGAATTTTTAATTGATGTTGAATCTTATTTCACTCTTGATAACACCACACTGCCTGCAAATGATATTTTTTATAACATATTTTGTACCAAGTGGTTTAGCGGTCAATCAACATGTCTACTTTGGAGAGTGTATTAAGAAAAGACTTGAACCAATGATTAAAGAATATTATCAGAATGGCAATTATGATTTAAGCCTGACTTAGGATCATCTCATTACGCCAATATGGTTCAGAATAATATGTTAGATATGGAATTCAATCTCTTATGTTATATTATTTTTTCAAAATCAGTTATAATTTAAAAAAAAAATTAAAGCCTTAATTAATTAAAACTTTTTTTTATGATAAAATTAACTTTGTGTCATTTTTTTTAATCTGCACCCGTTATATAACAATAATAACTTAATTACGCTGTCCAAGGTTAGGCAGTGTCGCAAAAATTAAAAAGTAAATTCAATAAAAACCAAAAAAAAAACAACTATTGTTGTAAAAAATTAAATAAGTTTCAGTAATCTTATCATTGCAATCACCTGTAATTGTTTTTGTATTAAAACTCAAAGGACTGAGAAATATTATGTTGAGTTAACTAATTAACTCGTTTTTTTGAAGATTTAATATTTTTTATTTAAGCATCTTAGTAATTTTAAAGCTTAAAA
>PJRA01000444.1:184111-207294 GCA_016987375.1 Brachionus koreanus | reverse complement strand
TAAAAATAAATTAAATTTTATAAAAAATTTATTTTATTATTTTTTTTTCTCGCTTAAATACTTTGAAATTTCAAAACTACAAAAAGAAAATAAAAATCATTGATTGATTGTCATAAAAATAAAAATGAAAGATTCAAAAGAAAATGCATGGAAGATTTTCAAAGAGTGGACTGAAAACACTTCTGTACACGGAGTACGCCACATTTTTTCTCAAAATATTCTTGCCATTCGAATAGTGTGGATTTTCCTATTTCTAATATCGATTGGCGCATGCTTGTGGACAGTAACTTTGAACATAATCAACTATCTTAATTTCGATGTTGTGACCAAAATAAGACTAGTCGACAAAGATTCACTAGCATTTCCGGCTGTGACCATTTGTAACATAAACCCATTCACAACTGAAACTATTTTTCAGCATTTGAAATCTTACTTTATCAAAAACAATCTTGAAAATCTGACCGATTCGGTCTTATTAGATCAAATATTTGACGGCCAAGATTCAAAATTTTATTTTAATTTCAATTTCATTCGCTATTTGAGTTCAGTCTACTTGAAAACACTTTCACTAGACAAAAGTAACAACATTTCAATTTCTTTTGATAAAATGTTTATCAGTTGTATATTTAATTTTCAAAAATGTGATCAAAGTGATTGGATATGGTTTCATGACACCGAATATGGCAATTGCTATCAATTTAATTCAATTCAAAAGTTGTCTGAGACAAAAAAGTCCTATCATACGGGCAAGTATAATGGTTTAATGATCGAATTGTTTGTGGGTATTCCGGACAGACGCGAGACTCTAAGTCTATCGAATGGAGCAAATGTTTTCATCAATGACAATCCTTTTAGGCCTCTAGTTGGACAAGGTTTTAGCATAGCTCCTGGGACATACTCTAATCTTGTTTTAGAGCGTACAACAAGCAAACTGATGCCTTATCCTTACAGTCAATGTGTCAATAATTTGGTCTCAATTGACTCATTTGATTCAGAATATTACACAAAAGTTCTAGCATCAAATTTAACCTATCGGCAAACTGACTGCTTTTATGCTTACATTAATTCAGAGATTTTGAGAAAATGCTACTGTTATGACCTTAGTGCTAATTTTGTGCCCGAAAGCAGGAATTTATGCGACACATTTGAAGAACAAAGTTGTGCTATTCAAGTTTTCGCAGAAATTACAGCATCAGATTATAAAACTAAATTGAGAAAATTGTGTCCATTGGAATGCGAATCAGTTAGCTATACTTTTATAAAGTCAGAAAGTAAATATCCATCAGCGTCTTATGCAAGAGAATTGGCAAATAATGACAAAATAAGGTCTTTTTTTAATAATAAGACAAATTTAACTGTTCAAGAATTGAGTGAAAATATTTTAGCAGTGAATATTTACTATGATTACATGAAGCAGACAGAAATCACAGAGAGTGCGAGTATTACATTTGAGGGACTAATTAGCAGCATTGGTGGAACTTTTGGCTTATTTATGGGAATTAGTTTTGTTAGCTTAGTCGAATTTATTGATTTAATCATGAAAGTTGTTTGCAAATGTTTAACCAGCAAGAAAAATAAAGTCATAGTCATAAAAAAATAGCAATTTTAGAAAATCAATTAAATAAACTGAAAAAAAATCAATTATTAATTTAATTTTGTTGTTTTTTTTTTTTGTGAAAAATTCAATTTGCAAAAATTTGAAAAATAAAAAATTGTGTAAAATTTTTATAAAGATTTAAGCGAGACTTGAACTTTTCATTCATTTTTAATTGTACATGAGAAAATTCTAAAAATATAAAAATAACATGTTTTGGAAAAAAAAATTGAAATTTATTTTGAATTAGTTTTTAATTTTTAAAAAAAAGATGAAAAATTTGATTTTTTTGCTTAGCTTTGTTTTATTCTACTTGCCGTACAATGATTTTACGGCCCAGGAAATGATCAAAACGGAAAAAATTGAAGAGTGCAACTTTTTAAATTGCCGACTTCCATTGTGCAAGTGTTCAGATACTGATCGGCCAATGTCAGTTCATTTTGATGACACACCAATGATGGTTTCTTTGACATTCAACGGTGTTCTAACTTCCAGTCACTCAAGATACATTAAAAAAATCCTAAATCCTTTGTACAAAAATCCGAATGGTTGTCCAATTCAGGCGACTTTTTTCATAGCCGAAACCGGCAATGGAACAACTGACTATTGCTTTGCACAAACTTTGTTTAATAACAATAATGAGATTGGTGTGAGCGCTCCGAAATACAGCTGTCCGTATACTGATTGTGACTCGCTGGGCCAGTACTTCCGAAAGTGGCGATCTGACAGTGCCGAAGAAAACATTCTAAAGCAAAAGAAAAACATTGCTAATAAGTCTAGAATAAACAAATCATTTTTGCGCGGCTTCCGTGTTCCATTTTTAGACCAGAGAGGAAACGCACATTTCAAAGCTCTCAAGAAATTCGGGTTCAAATACGACTCATCTGTGGTTGTTGGCCCCGAGGATATTAAGCGTCACAATGGTCTTAGATTGTGGCCACATACAATGGATTTCCCCGCCAATTATTCATGTCCGACTTGTCCAACAAAAAAATCACTTTGCAATGGTCAATCAAATTGTTCTATGAGTTCGGTTTGGATCTTTCCTTTGCATTACTTAAATGTTGAAAGTAAATTTCCATGTCCAACATTAATTAGAGATGATATTGCAGACAATAGACTTGAGAATAAAAATTGTTTACCCAAAGAATTAATAAATAGTACAATTCTAACTGATTTTTTGGTAGAAAATTTTAAACGACACTATACAACTAATAAGGCGCCATACATCATTAACATAGAGTTGAGCTGGTTTGACAAATTTGGTGATGTATTGACAGAAGCATTGGTAGATTTTGTGAGCAAAGCTACCACGGTCAAACCTGATGGATTAGTTCAAAAGACTGATGTCTATTTTTTGAGCTTGGCCAGAATATTAGATTGGATTGAGTATCCAGCACCATTGAATGTTATCGCAAGCAAATGGCTGTGGGACTGTGATGGCATTCATTTTGATTATGATGAAGAATGTGATTCGATTAAGAAAGTAATGGAGGCTGCTGAAGAACTTGAAGAAGCTAAAAGAAGAAATCAAACTGCTAGACTTGAATTGCACACTGAAACACTATTTAAAAATGGAATATTGTCAACAGTAGCCGCTGTTTTTCTATTTTCAATTGTATTTACAATTTTATATGATAAATATAGCTAATTTTTTTGTATTAATTTTAGTTAAAATTTTTATTCGTCTTTTTTTTTGCATTTTAAACCGAATCGTTCATACATAAAATTTTTTCTACAAATTCTAATTTTTTTTCGTTTTCATTAAACATCTATGTCATAGTGCTTTGAATAGGCTACTTTGTCTAGTTTAAATTTTTTTTTTAACCCTATTCTATCCTAGTGGATAATGGGGAGGAGCTCATCTCCTGATCATCTCCTTGTTTAAACCCCTTTCATCAAAAAATGGGGGACCGGTTTCGACTGGGTAAAATTTTCAGTGTAGATGATCAACTCGATGCAGCAGCCTCTGTGTCAGATTGGAGCTGTTGCTCAAAAAGGTACTTGAAAAGGAGATGAGTTTAAATGCTTGGTTATATTCATTTAATAATTCAATAATCAAACAAGAAAAAAAAATTTTATTAACCCTTATCCGTCGAAAAATACGTTGTTGACGAAAACTAGGTCATTTTTGACCCAAGCAAATTTTTTTTAATTGACAAATCTTATTTGAAATAAATAATAAATTTACAAATCAAACAATTAGTTTTCATTTAATTTTTTTTTTTTGTTAAAACCTTTGGGCTTTCGCCCCTTCAGGGTTATGTTTATTAAAATATAAGAAATAAAGTTGAAAAAAAAATGAATAATAAATAAGTTAAATTTTACAAGTAAATTAAATAGATACATAATTTCAGTTTTTAATTTTTTTGATATTTTAATTTTATCGATGAAGATTTTTTTAAAAGATATGAGAAAATGATAATGGTTGTGGCTCACAATCAATGTCGTAATTATTAATTAGATAAAGATCAGACTTAATTTAATAAATTTCTTATCCCTTTTTTAGAATATTAACAAAAACCGCTTTATTTTTCGTCCTAAATATGTTGTTGATAATTGAAGGATTGTTTTCAAATTAACGAATTTCTCAGAAAAAAATTTGCTATATTAATCAATTAAAAATTATTGATTCAATCAAAGCTTTCTTTGTAAAGATCATTTAGAAAAAATGAATACTATTATTCGTAAAAATTGTGTTTTGATTTAAATTAATTAACTTTTATAATTTTCTATTTTTTTAAACTTGAATTACATTTTTTTGATAATAGTATTTTAAAACACAATTTTTTTTTGTGGGTAAAAATGACCCATTTTCGCCTACAACATTATTTTTGTATTTTTTAGTATATAATAAAAAAAAAGAAAAGAATAAATAAAACAATATTTAAATCAATTATTCAGTATGAAGTACAATAAAACAAAAAATTGTGAAAGAAAAATAAGCGGCTAATACTTTAAATTTTTAGTTAACATTCTTGTTTTTGTCTTAATAAGGTTTAGTTTAGTCCATCATTTTTTTAGCTACCAAATTTATTGACACTTATTTAATTCTCATTTTTATGTTTTCGATGTTACATCTTCATCATCGTTATTCTCAATATTTTTGGGTGGTCTTCCTCTCTTTTTTGTAATAGGTACTGTTAATATTGGATTGATTAAAATTTATGAGCCGCCTTCTTTTGTTGCAACTGAAGTTAAAACAAGTACTGGATGATTATTATGATGATTGAACTTGTATTGCCTCTTTTTGAGTTGTTTCAGCTACTATTTATAAATCGTCTTGTGTATGCATCAGTTGATTTATTAGACTTCATAATTAGTATCTGGATCTATTGGACCAGCTGTGGTTGATGTTATTGAATCATTTATGCTTTCCAGAGTTAGGAAGAGACTATTGTCCGGGTCGAGTTTGAAATATCTGCTACTAAACATTTCTTTACTGTTTTTGATAAAACCAAAAATTGTCGTACGAACTTTGGTTTTGCATAGGGCATATTGAATTTAATATCTTACTTAATAACATAATATAAAATATAAATCAAGATGAAAATGTCACTTAGGAAACTCATAGATAATGAAAAAAAAGACTATGTAAAATTGATATTTTCTTTTTATTTCCAAGAAAAAGTGTTTTTTTGACCAAAAATAATATTAATATATAATTCGTCAAAAGCATTGTACAAGAATGTGTACGATCTTATAGAGATGACTTTGATAAACAAGGACTCTACAGAAAAATTAGACCAACCACAATTAAAATATTAATTTCAATTATTTTATTAATGTTATTTTTCTTTAAAAAAGTAATTCAAAGTTTTTTTGACTGCTGATGAGATCGATCAGTGTTGCACTTTGAAACCATCTAAAATCGACTGTCCTTGATTATGAAGCTATTTTAAAAATCACAAAATTTAATACTAATATTTTTTTTTTAAATAAAATATAAAAATTAAATTTTTCTAAAAATATATAATTTTTGAACAAGTTGAAAAAAAAAAATTTACATTAAAAATATTTATTTAATTCTAAAAAAAGTTTAAATTTTTTTTAAACGAGAGGATTTTAAGTTAATCGATTATTTAATTGTTTATTCATTGTGGATATCGTTCAACCAACATACCATGACCCTAAAGAAAAAAAAAATTTCAATTGTCTATAAATTTTTTTTAAATTCAAATATTACATGTCCACCAGCAGCACAAGCAGCAAGCAAGGCAAATTGGCCGTTTTCGTGATGCAATCTGTTGGCAGCAGTGGTCACCAAACGGACACCCGTGGCTCCGAATGGATGTCCGATTGACAACGATCCACCCCATTTGTTGAATTTATCTATTGGGATCGAACCAACTTTTTCCTGGCGGCCCATATAATTCTTGGCAAACCAGTCCGAATCCAAAGCTTTTAAATTTGCCAAAATTTGTCCCTTTTAAATAAAAATAAATAAAAAAAAAATTTATTTTTTCATTCAATTTTTACAGCAAATGCTTCGTGAAATTCCCACACATCAATGTCTTTAATTGATAGACCCGAGCTTTGCAAAATTTTTGGTGTTGCATAGGCGGGACCCAAAAGAAGTTGATCTTTAGGATCCTGGGCGACATAGGTAAAATTTCTGAGATAAGCCTTTGGCTTTAGACCCAATTGCTTGGCCTTTTCCTCTGTCATTATTAGACAAGCCGATGCGCCATCAGTCAAATAGGACGCATTGGCTGCAGTCACAGTACCGTGCTCTTTGACAAAGGCCGGCCTCAGACTGGACATTTTTTCCATTGTTGACACACGAATGCCCAGATCGCGAGTAACTGGCTCGTTTTTGCCCGGCACAAAAACCGGCTCAACATCGCTCAGCAGACCCTCTTTGGTGGCTTTATCAGCCAGTGTGTGCGATCTAAGCGCGAATTCGTCCTGTTCGCGTCGAGAAACTCCAAAAGCGGCAGCAAGTCTATCGCCAGAATGGCCCATAGTCTCATTGGTAGAAAACTCGGCTACGGCCGGCAGCTCTGGTGTAAGCGGCTTGGACGAAAACACTTTGGACAATAGAGCCAGGCGATCTCCGGCTGTTTTTGCTTTGTTAAGAGACAAAAGAAGCTTTCTCATGGGACGGCTGAATCTAATCGGCACATCGCTCATTGTCTCCACTCCTCCAGCTATTACTACTTCGCTTTGACCGGACAAAATTTGACCAATGCCAGTGGTGATTGCTTGATTTGAAGATATACAAGCCAGGGTGACTGTGTGAGCGGGAATTTTTTGCGGAAAACCAGCGGCCAAAGCTGCCTCGCGAGCCACATTAGCTGTCTTAACTTCCTGTATAACAGTTCCCATTATTATGTAGTCCACATCGGATATGTTCACATTTGTTCGATTTACCAGGCCTAGCAGGGCGCTACGGGCCAAGTCATATGCCAATAGGTCTTTATATGCCGAAAATGAAGGCAAAAATGGTGTACGAACACCGTCAATTAATACTATGTTTTTGTCAAATTGTTGTTTGGCCTTGCGAGCAGGTGCTGTCGAGGCCAAGCGCTGCGATTGAGTCAAAATTTGTCTCAATGTAGTAGCTTGTTTGCTCAATTTTAGACTATATGCCATTCTTTTATTTTTTTTTTTCAATGTATTTAAATAAAATTAAAAATAATAAAAAATTAATCAAAAATTAGAGTTTTTTTTTTTATTTTGATTTTTTTGTTGGCGGTCTAAAGTTCACTTTTGAATTTTGCCAAAAAAATGTTGATTAACTATGCTAGTATATTCAATTCATTTTAAAAAATATGTGTGCTTATTTTTTTTCTTTAGTTTATTTAAATGAAAAAAAAAATGAAAAGCTTGCATATTTTTGCTGTCAAAACTAACAAAACTTAAGAGCAATTTTATTTAAAAGCAGCAGTTATATCGTTGACAAATGTTAAGATACAGTGAATGATTTTTAGTATCTGTATTAAAAAAGACCATTTCTTATCGTCTTTGAATAATGTCCTTCTTCTTTTAAAATTGTTTCATTATGGATTTGATAACGATTCACTGGGTCTCCTTTCTAACTATTTTAAAAATAAATCCCAGATTGTACGTCTTGGTAATGAAAAATCAAAACCTGTATCTCTTAAACTATGAGTGCCACAAGGATCAGTTTTAGGTCCACTTCTTTTTCTAATCTTTGTATATGACCTCCCTTTTCTATTAAAAAAAATTGACATTAAAATAAAATAAAAAGTTGATCAAGATTTAAAATTTTCAAAACAAGCTTGTATCATCTCTTAAGTCTTGAATAAAAATATAATTATTTTTATAGATTTTGTTAAAAAATATAAAAGATTTGATTTAAATTTCAATGTTTAATTTTTTATATAATTAATTTTATTAATAATTGTCTATTCGACAAGGGCACTAGCCTGTTGATTAACCTTGAAAAAAAAGAAAATAATCAAGTCAAAGTAAACATTTCTAAATATAAAGAAATATATATATATAAAGAAATATTTCTTTATTTCTCTTTTAAAAAAACCTAAATATTAAATATTAAAATAAAAAAAATTCTAATGATTATTTAACCGTGAGATATAAAGGTAACCGAGATATCTTCAACAGAGAATTCGAGCGAAGTTTTAATGTCGGAAAAGGGACAATCTGAAAGCTTCAAAGAAGCATCTTCAGCACATATCGAAAGCAATAAATGCCTTTGCAAAACTCAAACCAGCATGGAAATCTACCATCTACAGCAATAAAACAAAGCTTGCTTACTTTGACTTGAAGGACAGCAATCATGAAAAAGTTCACTGAAATGGGAATGACATTGGGTGAAGAAAGAGTAAAGGTAAAAGATCTGAAGTATTTTAGTCAATCGATTAAACTAAATTCATAGTAAACAATTTTTTTATTTTTTTTTTAAATCAAAGCTTATGATACATCATTGATGTCTAAAAATATAATTATCAAATATTAATATTAATTTTTTTTTAAAAAAAATTAGATTAAGAGCAAAAAAATGATTAATTTTTTTTGGTTTTTTCACTTGAGTTGTTGATTTATTTGGCTTTTCTTCGGTAAATTCACATCAACGATTATGATTCCTGAGTAGACTCTTGTTCGACAGATGCTTTCTCGAGGTTGGATTTTTTATCTGAACTTTTTAAATTACAAACGTTCTGGTAAAAACAAAGCTGTTCTCTGTTTCTTTAGCGTTTCTGAGAATAATTAGTTTATTATTAAATTAGATTATCTGTCAATTAAAAAGTTTTTTTTCTCTATTAAATCATATTTTTATCAGTCAATTAGTTTAGTTGTCATTTAATGTAGTGTTTTTGTCAGAACATCTAGTCTTTTATGTCAGTAAAATATAGTTTATTTTGTCAGTATATTAAATAATGGCCATTTTTTGTGTCATTTTACTAATATTAATACAAACTTTTGGGTCTTGGATCAAATAATTTTTTATTCAAATAAAAATCAATAAAGACACTTGTCACCTGACTTCAGCGACTAATTATTTTTTTAGAAAAAAAATCAAGCCTTCAAATTTTTCTTAGTTGGGTTCCATCAAAAAAATTTGTTGAATTTAATATACAAATGAATAGTCGATTTAGATGAGAAGTTATAATATTCCACCTTTTTGATCTAAATTTTATATCTCTTTGAAATAGTAATAATATAAAGTTTGACAATTCCTACTGGTCTACGAGGGGTGAATTATTGCTGTTTTCTCATGGACAATTATCTAAAGCAGTAATCTTATGAGTTATGTTTAATGGTAGAAATAAAAGGAGACGGTGGCACTAAAGTGGTCAAAGAATATTTAAATTAAAAGAGATTTTTTTTAAATGGTTTATATTAAATAAGTTTTATCCAAGAAATTAACAAAGTTTTGAATAATTTTTTTTTTTTTTTATTTTACTGAATAAAATCCTTAGATTTAAGCTCATTTTCAGTTGACTAAACTTTCAAAAAAGTGTTGTATTACAGTAAAATTACATAATAATTTTTTTTTTATTTTTTCAATGAAAGATAAATTTCAAAAATTTTCTCTCTTTTTTTTTTAACTTAGTAAATTCCAGCTGTAATATTGGCTTCAAAACATATTTATTTGACAAGATTTTTCAATTTTGAATAAGTCAAAAGTAAAATTTTAAATTGATGAAGAAAAATTAGAGAAAAAATTTAAATTTAAATTCACATTTAATTTCCGATTAGGTAAAATTTAATTTTTTTAATAGTGATTTTTGTTTCAAAATTTAGCTATTTAAAAGAAAACAAAAATTTACTATTAAAATTTTATTTTTAAACTTTGAAAAAAAAACTAAATAAAAATTCCATGCCAAATTTCCTTTAAATAATTCAATATTTATTAGATAATTTCAAATGAAACATACACGTTTTATAAGCATGAATTATTTTAAAAATAGATAAAAATTCAAAAGAAAATAGTTTAAATCACATTTTGTTAAATTGTGCTATTTGTTCTAATTACAAACTTTTATCTTAAATTAAAATCTAGCATCCATAAAAACACTATAATAGAATTTATTACCTCTAAAACAAACTCATAAACTAAACGATTTAATTTATTAAATTTAATTTGAAAATGGAAAAAATAAATGTTTATATAACAAACAAACGTTTGTCAAGCAGCACAAGTCTATTTTATTATAATGATAATGGCAAGTTATGCAATTTGGTAGAAGTGTTAAGGGGTTGTGCCAATATGAAAGCAAACTGAACTACACAAAGCTAGTTTGCCATTGTCTCTCAGGGATTATCTAAACAATTTTCCAAAAACATATCCAATTTTAAGGTTAAAAATATTTTATTAAATTTTAAAAAGCTATATTCGCAAATTAGAATAATTTAAATGTCATCATAAAATAAATAGTTTAATCCTAATAAAATAGTTTTTCGAGTATAAAAAGACTTAAATAGAGTTTAAAAAAGAAAATATTAAGTTTTTTATTTTAAATTAAAAATGTTCCTACAAAAATGCATTAGTCTTAATGAGAAACAAACAGTGTACAAAAATTTCATCGCTTTTAATGTCTGTTTTATCCTAATATTTGCGTCTTTTGACGTAATAGCAATGATATCAAGTAGAATTATATAAGCAAGACTTTTTCTATTTGTATTTTAAATGCTATTTATCAAGGTGTCCTAAACCAGGACGGGAATCTTGGTAACGGCAGTCAAGCTATAGTGTATGTGGTGCAGTTTTTGACTGGTCTCGTATGGCCACAGGTCATAATAGAACTGATCGGTTTCAAGTTCACTCTCATGCTGGCCCAGACATGCTATTTGGTGTTCTTTATTGCCAACACTTTTCCAACCTGGTCGACTCTCATACCCGGCTCTATTTTGTCCGGCTTTGCCAACAGTCTTTCATGGACCACACTCGGAATCTACTTTACCATTTTGAGCAAAAAATACTCTCTCATCAAAAATGTAACATTCATGCATGCACAAACCCTTCTATTCGGAACTTTTGGTTCCATTTTTTTTCTAAGTAATAAAAATTTTTTCTTTATATTTTATTAAATTAATTAATTATTAAGACTATATTCTTGGCTCACTTTGGATTGGAACTATTCTCAAGCTGAAAGACCTGCCAGTCAATTCTACATTTAATTATGCGGATAGCTGCGGTGCAAATAATTGTCCGGCCACTGTTTTGCCCGAGTCGGCCTCCAAGCCGTCTGTCGCCTCTGTCTATGCTTTGTGTGCCACTATCAATGGTGCCTGTGTTTTGTCCATTTTGATCGCTTTTTTTTTCGTCGACGATCTAAAATACGACGAAAATATGAACAAAATTGAACGTGGCAAATTCGGCATACAAAAAATAAGTAATCAATTAATTAATTAATTAATAAATAAATTTGAAAAATTTTTATTTTAAAATTATTAAAAGTTCTAAAATTTAAAAATGAGTTCGATAATTTGTATGAATTGTTTAAACAATTAAAAATATGGTTGCTAATGCCTATTGCAGTATTTCTCGGCTATGAGCTTACATTTATGTGGTATGAATTTCATCGGGTAATTATTTAATCAACCAATTTTAAAACAAAATTTTTTTTTTTTTTTAAAGAGCTTTGTGTCATGTTTAAAAAATGTAAACTTCATTGGCTGGGTGAGCATAACCTTTGGAGTGGCAGCATCTCTGTTCTCGCTGATTTCGGGCCGATTAGTTAAGTACATCGGCCTGCAGACAACTGTTGTGCTAATGCTTATGAAGTCACTTATTCTACAAGTGTTTATGCTGTCATGGACACCGAATCCAGAGTCCGGAGTTTACATTATTTTCTTAATGGCACTCTCACTTGCCTTCACTGATTGTCTTGCTACCTCTCAAGTGCGAGCCATATTCGGAATTTTTTTCCCATCAAACCCTTCGGCCTACAGTGCTGCTGTTATTTTTGAAACAATCGGCTTAGTTATCGGCTCTGCTCTATCGGTATATTTTTGCACTCAGATCAAATTGTATGTTTTTCTAGGCATTACAATTACTGGCATATTTTCTTACATTTATCTTGAGATTAGACACAATTTCAAAGCGGAAGATGAAAAATTTTAATTTTTGTTGATATTTGATTTTTTTTAATTAAATAAAATTTGCTTCAGATAACAAATTAAATCATTTTTTGTTTTATTTTATTTTAATAAGATAATAAAATTTAGATAACAAAAAAAAGAAACTCATTGTTTCAATTCTATTTAATTACATTTAAGACCTTTGCAAAAAGATTAGATAAATTAGAATATTTTAATTTAAATATTAATTTTTTGATGGCTTAGGGAAAAAGAATAAATAGGTAAAGTAGCAATTACACAATTGAGTCGGTCTTGATTTTGATTAGAAACCTTTCTTACAATGAAACATTTATTTGTCCATCTGTTTGTAGCTAGTACTCCTTCAGATCAAAAAAAAAAACAAGAAAATAAAAAAAAATTTTTTTTTATCTCACAAAAATTAAATCGCTTTCTTTTTGACGTTGTTAAACAAAGAGTGAATGATCAAAACATGATAAGTAAATCAAACAGAAAACATTTTAAATTTTATTTGATGTAACCAAATTCGTTTTTATTTCTTTGAGCTTTGTATAACAAAATTTCGTTGATTCATACTTGTGCAAAATTTTTTTATTTATAAAATTTTTTTTTTATTATATAAAAATTTAAATTATTTTTTCAATCTTAAAGAGCATTAGCCCCGTACAGAAAACAAATAAATAAATAAATCAGTATTTAGAAAACATAGGTGAACAGTAGACAATACTTAGTTTCTTTTTATTAATCCTTTAATGCATAGAAAAAGATTGACTGTCTTTATTTCGACATTTTTAAAGCTTTTTACAAAGTTTGGCATGATGGACTTGTTTATAAATTAACTAAGATAAATCTTTTTTTCAGGATAAAATCATTTATTCGTTTCAGATGGTCATTTAAATGATCAATATCCAATAAAAACAAAAGTTCTCACAAATAGAAATAATAAGCCCACTATTTTTAGCATTTCATCAATCAATATTCATTTCAAAAAGATTATGCTAGATTCGGCGATGAAAAATATTAAATTATAAAAAGAAATTCTTCTAATGAGAAAAAAAAAAGACAAATGAAAAAGTTATGCTCTTAGGCATTACGCTAGTTCAATGGTGGATGATTTAAAAAATGCTAAAATTCAAAGCTTAACATTATAAAATATTTAACAAATATATAACGGGATCTGAAAGCCAAACAAACTACACATTCCTTATTTTAACCTGATCTGATTCCTTAGATTAACTTCAGGGGAGATAAGTGAAGACAAAGATCGAGATTGTTTTATTTAAACTTTTATTAAAAGATTGTTGTAAAATAAGAGCCAAATACAAAGTTGAGAACCCCCCCCCCTATAATAAGAATCACAATTCTTATTTATACATAGTAATTAGGTTAATAATAATAAAGAAGTTAAATCAAAATAAATTGTGAATTTAATCGGTCATAAAGATTTATGACTCATAAAGATATAATCTAAATAAACTGTAAACAATATTTAGGATAATTTAAATGGTTTTAACGGCTTTTTTCATAGCGTAACAAAAGTCTGATCATATTTTGTATCCGAAATATGACACCTCTTTCAACATAGTGAATCACCAGGCCATTATAATGGGTTTCAATTTGTTATCCTGTTTTGTCAATTTAGTTTAACTAATTTGATCGTATAATATATTATTATTTTTATTTATATAATTTAATAAAATTTTTTAATAATTAAATTTATTATTTATTTTATAAAAAAAATTATCTGTTATTTTGAAAACAAAAAAAAAACATTGATAAATTCATATCAAATATTTTTACAAAAAAAAATTAAGAATATCGCAAAATTATACAAAATTGCCTTGGCTCCAGTCGGTTTGAAACCTCTGTGTCCATCGATGAGTCTGCAGTTGCTAGGGCTGAGAATACTGACCTAATGCTTCAAGTTAGCCACCGATACTCAAAATTTCCAAAATGTCTTTTCTTGTATTTACAACTAATTTAAATTTTTAGTTTTTTTAACATCGCCTGAAAGGCGTACACTGAATTAATAAAAAAAAATTAATTCAAACAAGTTTCTTTGTTTATTTTTATTTAGATCACATTTAAATTTTTTTAGAGGTGTGTACTATTCATTTTTAATTCGTTCAAAACTCAAAATCATTTTAAGATTTTTAAATTAAATATAAAAAAAGCACAAATTGGAACTGAAAGGAAACAATTGGCTTTTAAGCAGTTCGTCTTAACTTCTGCTCACTCACATAAATAAAAAATCATGTTTTCTAAAGTTAAACATAAAGTTTTAGCTATTAAATTTGACTGATAATTAAATTTCAACTCAATGTTTGACAAAATCAAAGAATGTTGTATCTAAAGGTTAAACTTATTTAAGATTTTGACTAACAAAAATGAAGTTCAAGTTTTAGCTCACCAGAAAACCTTAATAGGTCTCGAAACTGGATCTATTATAGAGTATTCCATTCTTTGTTTACACTGATTATCATAAACTTGTGTTGAAAGTCCCATAGACAGACAAAATAAAAAAATTAAAAAGAATTCTAATTTAAAAAAATATTAAATAAACTAAATTAAATTAATTCAAAAAGATGTTCCCAAAAAAAAAGTGTAAAACATATTTGAATATTTGAATGCAAAGATAAACAGAAAATCCATCAAATTATTGAATAATCTAAAATTATGAATATTGAATTTTGTCTTTTAATTTTTTAACTGTTTGAGCTTTTTTAAAAAATGTCAAAGAGAAAAAAAAAACTTGCATTAGGCATATTCTCAAGTAAGTGTTCAAAAGACGATTGACATTGACATTTGTTTGAATAGAAGACCAATTAAATGAGAATTTGAGATTTTTGGTTTACAGTCAAGTCCAGACAATAAGTGAATAGTTTTATTATGAAATTATAATTTTCTTTATGATCTAATATGTAAAAATTAGTAGAATTTTTTGACCATTTTTGGCTGATCTTTGGGCTAAATAATATTTAAGATTTTTTTAAATAAAATGAGTCAAATCTCAATATAATAAATTAATTATTTATTAAAAGCTTTTTTTAATCAATTTATACAGTTATTCTAAATTCTAAATAAAATATTTTTGAAATTATTTTAACAAAAAAAAGGAAGGTAATATGAGCAATTTTTTTAAGCGTTGTTTTTTTTTTTTTTAAATAAAAGCAGATTTCCTATTAACAACCATTTAGCTTGTATGCTAAATAGACAATGCTTAAAATTTAAATAAAATATTTATTTTTTTTTTCATGTTGAAATAATATTTTAATAAAATTTTTATCGTATTTTTTGTTTTATTTAAACAATTCATATCCCTGAATTATGCAGACCTTGATTAAAAGTGAAAAAAAATGTGCTAATTACTGACAAAGCTTGACAAAGGTATAAATTATTATAAGCTAAAATAACAAAACCAAACATAACTATTGGGAATAAAATTTTAATATATTTTTTTTATTAAAAAAAAATGTATTTTCATACGGTTCATGGAAAGAACATAGAACTGTCAACAGATTACTCCCAAGCAAAACGCTTGTCGGGGTTTTGTCAGGGCATAGCATTTTCAAGCAGTCCATTGACGCCCCTTCAACGAGTCACATTCCTGATAGAAAAAATTCCCGAGAGCCCATGGACGGGCAATTTGCGCATTGGTCTCACATCTAAAAATCCATCCACTCTACTCTCCAGCGAACTGCCGGACTTTTCCTTCCCGACTCTGCGCAATACGGACTCATATTGGATAGCATGTATCAAAGCGTCCTATCTAAAACACGGCAATAGACTCACTCTGGTTCTGGACAAAAACAACAGTCTACATCTAGAAATAAACAATGTTGTAAAAACTACACTATTTGATAGTATAGCACCCAGCACACAAAAACTTTGGCTTCTACTTGACATATATGGTTCGACTAGTTCAGTACAATTTTTGTCTTCGGACGAAACACCGTATGAAATTAAAAAACGGGGCCTTGATGCAGTGAACAACTTTCATAGTGCTTGCATTACTGGCGGCTCAAAGTCCATTTACAAAACCATGCTTCTAATTGTCGGTCAAGACAATAATGCTAAAAAAAATCTAAAATACTGCTTGGTTAATTCAAAGTAAACAAAAAAAAAAAGAAAAAAATGTTTTAATATTTTTATTAAATTTTATTATTTTTGTTTTAAGTAAAAGACAAAAATTGAGACTGGGCGTGTCAGCTTCATTTAGGGTCAAAATAGACGAGTCCGTCTGGCACCTAAAAACAGACAAGTATGCTAAAAAACAAATTATAAATTTGAACAGGTCTAAATCGAATGATTCGCTGTTGAATCACAGCAGAAAGACTAAGTACAGACTGGAAAAATCAAATTCAATCGATTCAATTGATAATTTGAATGCAATTAGTGATACCAGCGATGATCAGGATTCGGAAATGAGCCATGAATCAGATGATGATTTGTATCAAATTGATGAAATGGATGAGTTGAATTTTTCTGATTGTGATCCAAGTAAGAATGTATATCCGCTAACCCGAAATTTGGCTAGTTTTGGTTTTAATTGAAAAAAAAAGTTAAGAGATTTTTGTTTCATCATCTAACAAAAAATAGAAATCTCTTTAATTGAAATGACAAATTAACATGGAATAGTTTGAATATTGCACTTAGCTGCATTTACAGAACTATTCAAAAGCCTTCAGAAAAAAAGTCATTAGTTTATGTTCTAACGGTTGTAGAAAAAAAAATGCTACAAATTTAATTTTATTATTAAAAATATCAGAGTTGTTTAAAAGTCTAAAGTTGTTGGAAAAAATTTAAAAAGTGCAAGTCTTGACTTTGTAACTTTAAAGTTATTATTTATTTATTTAAAGAAATTATATTGCTGAAATTATGTGAAGTTATATAATATAACATTTTCATATGCTGGCTATATAAACAGACCACATAGATCAAGAATGACAGTAAAAAATTTAGAAAATACGACACTTTTGCGGTGTAATTTTGATCTTTTAAAAAATTTAAGTTAAAACTAAACTTTTTTTAATTAAAAGCTATGTTTAAGATAAATAAATAATTCCTAAAATACTTAATTCTTTTATTTAAATAAAATAAGTAAGTATATGAAAATTTGAATTTGAATCATTAGTAAAATTTCTTTAAAAAGTCCGAATATTTGAATAATTTCAGTTCTGATCAACATAGACAATTCAATTCTGATATAAGTTAATTAAATTGAATCAAAATGAAAATGAAAATTTTTGGAAACTAAGTGAAAATTGCAAAGTAGAAACCATGCAAATATTTTTTAATCAATAATTAACTTCTTTAAATAAATTAATAAAAGCTTTAAAGTTACAAAATAAAGACTTGTACTTTTTAAATTTTTAATGTCTTGTTGAGACTTTTTTTTCCTGAATTTTGTACAAGTCTTAAATATATTTTATTTGGCAAAGGCTTTAAAATTTTTTTAAAATATAACTGAACCCTCCTATTTTAAAAAAATAATATAAGTCTTGGTAAGTTTGCTGGATTCACTTCTTTGGCATCATATCTTTTATTTTTATCTAACATATAATTCTGTACCATATTCGCATAATGAGATGATCCTAAGTCGGGCAAAAATACATAATTGCCATCCTGATAATATTCTTTAATTATTGTTTTAAGTCGTTAAAAAGCATTATTTCCTGAGAGAACGGTGGTTAAAACAATGAAATATGATTCATTATCAATTATAAATTCATATCTGCTATATTTTAAAAGCACTCGACAATATTTTGGCCTGAATGCCTTCTCCTGGTCAGAATTTAAATGAAGTCTCTTGTGTTTTTGTTCTAATTTTTGATGTTTGCATACTTTTTTAAGATCTATCTGATATAGCTATAGCGGCAATTAATTTTCTTACAAAACTTTTAACTACTTTAACTAAGTTTTTTATTCTAGATATGTTTAAAAAATAAATTGATTTCATTGAAACAAAAGTAGTAATTAAAGGCTCAAAATACCTTTGGGCTACTTTCGAGTGTTTAAGATAGAATAAAAAATTCAAAAACAAAAATAAATAAAATCAATTTTTTTTTAATTCTAAATTTAAATTTATATAGATGATATGAAGCAAGATCCAAGTGGACATAGCTACAAACAAATAGCTGTAAATATTTACCGAGAAGTTTTTAAAAATGCTATTCATGACAGAATAGAGCCCATGTTGACACAAAGACAAAGCTTGTTTGAAAATAGAGAATTTATTTTGAATGTTGCTATTGAGGAGTTTGAAAACAGCATTTATAGTCAATTGAATTGTGCAAAAATACTTCTTTTATTTTTCAAACAAGTTGTTTTAAATGAAATGAAAAAATTTAAATCTAACTCAGCAGCTAGTACTATAACAGTTAAATCTATTGATGAACAGGAAACGCATAATTCGGAAAAATCATCTAAAAATCGTCTATCACTTACCATATCAAGCATTGGTAAGTTAATTAAATTTTTTGCTCAATTTTAAAATTTAGGATTTTCTTCAAAATATCGATGAGCTATTATTTATTTATTTTTGCAATCAAATATTGAAAAATTGGTTTTTGTTGTTTAACTAAAAATAAAAAACGCAATTGAATGCTCTTCTTTCAAAATGATATCTCTTTAACTCTTTGTTTATTTAATTCTAAAAAGTTTTATAAAAAGAAAACTAAAAAAAAGAAACTTAAAATTTTACCCGTAATGTTATGTCATTGAATTGACTTTGTTGCCCAAACTCCTCCATTATATACTAAACTCATAAACTCCGCACCGTAATGCCCATTGATTTGATTGTATTTGTTGTGAATTTTATAAAATTGAATCAGATCTCTTTACTGTCGTTTCTCTCTTTTAGAGTTTCTTGTCCCAAATTAGCTAGCCTTGGCTCATAATTCAAACTTCTTAGTGAAACTAGTTTTGTCCTTTGTCTTTGTACTTGTTCTAGTCTAAATATATACTTTTTTAAATAAGGATTCCAGACAGCCACACAGCATTATAGATGCGGTCTAAATAGATGAAACCCAAGAGTTGTTTCTCTTATATATATTAAAACATATGTAAGACCTAAATTATGGTCTAAATGTTTTCTTGAGCATTCCAAGCATGTTGTTTGATTTTTTAACACAACTATCAATTTGATCATTCCATTCGAATTTGTTGTTCACCATTACACCAAAATCGCGCTTAGTAGTAATCACAGCTAATTCATCTCCGATTTCATTCCCATTTAACATTTAGATTTCTTGTTTAGCAATCTCTGAATTGCCAATATACATTACTTTACGCTTTCCAACACTCTGACCACTCAACCATCCTGTCAATGTCACCTTTAAATAGCATTTGATCACTGGTATTTCTACTGACACCAATCAATTTGCTGCCATCCGCAAATAGCTTACAAAAGTGGCTTACTATCTCCATTCGTGAAGAATAGTAACGGATCAAGAAATGAACTTTGTGGAATCTCACTTAGCACATCAACCCAATCAGATTCATACTGACCAATTACTACTCTCTGTTTCATACCAGTAAACCAATGACTCTTCATTTTTATCTTAAGAAGCTTATGCGAAACGTTATTAAACGCTTTCGAGAAACCTAAAATTACTACCATAGCACTGAATCTTCTATTCAAGGCCTCAGTGATGATATCTATAGTATCTAACAAGTTGGTCACATTCATGTTGATTAACAGACAGTAATTTCTGCTCTGATAAATGGCTTAACATTTCATCTCTTATTAGCTTCTCCATTATTTTTATTAGTACCGACAGCAGAGATATTGGACATTAGTTTTCAAGATTTGTTTTACCACCTTTCTTCTTTTAGACTGGAGTAACATTTGTTCTTAAACAACACGCTGGTACCATACTAGTCTCGTATGATCATTTGAAAAATAAGACAACAGTACACATAATACATCACTACCAGATTTGTGCAAAAATTAAAAAAAATTGTCTTTTTAAAGTCTTGACTTGAAATTTTTTAACGATAAAAGACTTAAAAACGACTTTTTTTTGACTTTTGCACAAGATAAAAATTTAATAAAGAAAAAAAAATTCTTTAAGTTTTTTAAGTCTCTAGTGTGGACTTTAGGGATTAAAGCCAAGTAATAAATAAAACAATTTAATTTAGTTAAAAGTTTATTAAATGTAATCCAAAGTTAAAAAAACGTAGTGGTTTATATAGTGGTTAAGTATTATTGTGCTCTGACTGCAGTTATGACTTAACTACAATTAAATAAAGTCTAGAGAAGAAGATTTAGAGACGACAAAACTCGGGTCTTAACAATTTTATCGAATAATTTAATCTTTTAAATTTTGACATTTAATTTTTAAATTAAAATTTCAACTTAAATAAAGATGTAATTAATACTGACTTTTTTTTGACTTTAACCTTATGACTTTGGAACAACTGAAATCACTACACTCTCCAAGCACATATGGATGATAAACACATCCTACTAGGAGCTTTGATTTGTCCGAATTCATCTGATACCAAACTTGTTCAGATTTTACTGAAAAGATTTTACGTATATTATCTTCTTATTGCAACGGACATTTTTATGCCTTTGTTGGTATTTAGTTGAATAAATAAATTTTAGTTTTTTTTTTGCTTTATTATTCTGCAATGATAAAAATAAAAATTCCCAAAATTAAAATTATTAATGTTTTCTCTTAAGCTGATCAAACATATCAAATATTATACTCGTCCAGAGCCATTTACCTAGTTTGTTTCGACTTGACCAAAGAATTCGATGAAGCAGTTGAATCAAACGATTTTTCTCACAGCAACAATCATATGACCAATTTGGAATACTTTGACATGTTGCTCAAAA
The DNA here is from genome assembly GCA_016987375.1 of Brachionus koreanus. NCBI lineage: Eukaryota > Metazoa > Rotifera > Eurotatoria > Ploima > Brachionidae > Brachionus > Brachionus koreanus. Next base: position 186,325 of record PJRA01000444.1, on the reverse strand, counting down.
GCATACACAGTCACACAGCCAAAATATCCGAGACCAATAGCTCGACTGATCTACACTCAAAAATAAAGCTTGACCAAAATCTTATAATCAACTTTAAATACTCGTCTCTTAAGCCTTCGATTATAATTGTCGGCACAAACAAAAACAACTTGAGCGATCAAGAAATAAAGCTCAAGTTGGACTACTTGAAAGAATTTATATCGTCCAAAATCTATGCAAATCACGTGATTGAACCATTTCTAGCTTTGGATGACTTGGCTGAGTGCGATTCGTACACAAACGATTCGAATATGTACACTCTGAGGCGTTTAATTGAACTAGTGGCTTTCAAAGAGCCGTATATGGGCGAACAGCAGCCCATCAGATGGATGAAGTTTGAGAAAAGTCTGGAAAAATTGAAACAAAAAGGTCTTTTTTATGCGTCATTGTCTCAAATATGCGAACTAGCGCATGAAAAAGACATACGCACACAAGAAGAATTGACAACATGCTTGAATTTTTTAAATGATCTGGGAGCTATTATTTACTATGGCAATGCTAATGACATATTTTTACGCAATACCATAATTCTAAGACCTTTTAAGCTAATTCAAATATTTAATAAAATTTTGTATGCGACTGAGACCGGTTTGACATTGAGTGAAAAAATGTCCGATTTGTGGAATAAATTTGACAAGCATGGTGTTTTGGACGACCGACTGTTGGATCTTTTGTGGAAGGATGAGATCAATCAGAAGCCTGGTCTGCTAGGTCTAATGAAAAAATTTGACTTAATATGTGAAAAAAGAGAAAATTTGATGAGTCCTGGACGCGAATACTTGGTGCCGAGTAGAGCAACTGTCACATACAATTTTAACAATGATAATCACATCACAAAATTTAATAATACAAATCCGAGCTTTATCAGTGACAGTTCATTGAATGAAAGCAGTTTTATTGAAGAAGTGTCTGATTTTAGTCTTAATTCATTTCAAAAAAATCGACTTAAACTAGATGCCAATAATGTGCATGTGGTTGAGTTTTTCTATGACTTTGGTGGCTTTTTTACAGGTAGGATTTAAAAAATTTTTAAATAGTATAAATATTTATTTAGTTTATTATTTATTTGTTTATCTGTAGCGAGCTAAAGCTCATTTAAGAATTAAAAAAAATATGAATTAAAAGAAAGTTCTAGAATCTAAAGCAAAAAGTTTGTTGATTATTAAACTTTATATTTGAACTTATAAGGAAAACAAGGAAATTAATATGAGATCTGATCTGAAGTTTAAATGAATGAATGGAACTAATTGACCGAAGGGACTACGGGATAATAATCCCTTTGAGCCCATGTTTGATTATTTTAACGTCTAAAGAGCTGCCATGAGCATAAATTAGATAGTTCTTTGATTTGACCAAGTATAGTAGGTCTTGGGGCTGACTTTGAATGTGCTTCTACATCTAGTTCAATCGCTTCGTTGTACTCTTTTATTAGATATTGAATTAGCTTGTTAGAATTGATTGATCTTCTTAAATAGTTATCCATTAATTTATACGATCTGCTTTACCTACGTATCACTTAAACATCAGTATCTCAAGTGATGCACAAAGATAAATAAGAACTAACATGATTGTCGTGTATCTCAGAAGCAGACGCTTCTAGATGCTCAGTTAAAACTTATTTCACATCTTGTCTTAATTATCAACCCATGTCCTTAACAGCAAAATAATTAAATTGTTCAGGCAAAAAAATAGTTGTAGCTTTAAGATAGAGTTACAACAATGTATAGTTTGTAACGACCTACGATATAACAGACAATTTTTATTTCACATTTTTTTATAATAAATATTGTAAAACTTGTTTTATTTCTCAAATCAATAATTCTTATTTGATAAAACGTTTAAATCTAAATTTTAAAGATATGGTATATTTTTTGATAAAATCTAATTATTTTGAAGTTAAAAAACCATATCTTAAATATTGAGTTATTTTGTTGTCTTAAAATAATTAGATAAAAATTGCCTGAGTTAAAAGCAAAAATAAATTAAGAGAAATTTTGACCAAGAGCTTTGACCTATAAATGATTAGTGGTCGGTAGGTCAAGGTCTTATCATTATCCTTTAAACTCGTTTTTGTTAATTTCAAACTTGTACAATGTTGCACAAGTTTGTACAAACGAATTCTAAGCTCTGCAAAAACTGTGCAATTTAGGGCAAATTTTATCTAATGTTTTTTTC
>PJRA01000444.1:125337-161298 GCA_016987375.1 Brachionus koreanus | reverse complement strand
ATGCTCAAATTTATTGAATAAAAAACAATCAAAGGAATTTACAAAAGGGGTTCAAAAGACCCCTCCGGTTTTTGAGTGTTAAAACCAAATAATTAAAACAGTGAAATAGTCAATTTTGTAAGCTTGAATTTTTGAAAAATTTTTGTTTTTCTTATAGAAGAAAATATCAAAATTAATTTAAAATGATTACCGTGAATTTTTTTACTAGCTTTTGAATGCAATGAATTTACTTGGAACACTTTTTTATTGTTTTTATAATTTTTTTTAATACAAAATAAATCAATTTTAATAGATAATTTTTACAAAATAATATGAACAAAATATATGGTATTTTAAAATTCAATTCATCAAAAAGTGTCGACTTGCGTACTAGCTCATGCTGTTGCCTTGATGCTTCTGTGGTCTCTGTGGTGGTTGATCCTGTTCTGTTCTATTGTGTGTGTGTGTTTTTTAAAAATATATCTGCAGTACGAGGCGCATGTTTAAACCTCTTTCATCAAATAATGGAAAACAGGTTTCAACTAACTAATAATTGCGGTGCTGATGATCGACTCCATTCAATACATTTAAAAAATTAAATTAAGTCTCCTCTCTCAAGTTAATTCGAATTTTATCAATTTTTCTTCAAGTTTCTAATCTCAAGGATCAATTTAGCAATTTTTTTACTTATTTTCTATGAAAATAAAATTATTTTGTATTAAAATAAATAAATTTTTAATGTTTTTGATTTAAGATATGATTGATAAAGAAATGATTAAATTTATTGAATAAAAGACAATTATAGGAAGTAACAAAAGTTGTCTTAATGGCCGCCTGGATAAAATTTTTTTCTGTCAAAATTTCTTATTTGGAATTTTTTTTATTTTGTTTTATCAAGACCTTTTTTTGATGTTCCAATGGCCGCCACTGACGGTACCCAACACTATTCTTGAAGAAAATAGGTTTGCATTTTTTTTTCATTGAAACTCATCTGACATTTATTTGTCCAATTTACAGCTATTTAAATGTCTGAAAATGCAAGTTGAATCAAAAGCTTATTCACAGAGAAAGTAAAATTTCCTTTGTGAAAGCAAAAAGCACAGATAGTTTTTTCGCTTGATTTATTTTTGAATATTTTCCAAGTAAGAAAAAAACATGTGCTATTGAGAGCAAATGTTTTACTTATGTGCATTTATCACTTCAATTTATTCAAGCCTTGACGATTTAAAGCCAAATAGCTTCAAACAATAATTAACAAAAAGTATCAAACACCTAATGACAAAAGAAGTTAGGCTATTGACTTAATAATTAATTAGACTCAATAATCTAGACATATCTAGCAAATATTGACCAGGCTTGCAAATGATATGCTTTCAATCAAACAAAATATTTTTTCTTTTTTGTTCAACTTTTTTTAGCAATGCTTAAAAAAACATCACTTTGAGAAAATAAAATAAAATAAAAATGAAGCATGTCATGTTCGCTGACTATCTAGGCATGGATTTGGAGCTTATTCATGAAATAAAATTCAGTTCAATTCAAAATGTGCCACCCATATACAAACCAGCTAAAAATTATCACACCGACAAGATATTGGTGAAAAATTTTTGCCTCAAACCGGACAAAAATTATCTCAAGCTAGTCCAAAATGGCATTTGTTTAAACTCGGTTGAAATTTACAATCAAACTTCAGTTAGGGGTATAATACTTACACTGAGCGAGTGTGATCAAACAGAGCCTAGGAAAATTACCAATAAATTTGTTAAGTTTTTCAAGAATCGCGATCAACTTGTTGTCAAAGACAAGCAGTTAGATCTTGTTTATGTTATATGGAGTGTAGACGACTGGAAGACTTGGAAGTATCAGCTGACAATGCAAAAAAATAGCAAAGTTTTGAGATCATCACCAAACACTGTGATAAAAACACACGAGTTTTTTATACAAGATATTCACCATTTTCTCGATATAAATGACAAGTTTCAAATGATTGTATGTCATCAAATCGACATGAATGTTTGTAGAGACACTAATGAAGATAACTGTTTTGATTTTAAATGTGCTGTTAAAATTTAGTATAAATAAAATTTACAAAAAAAAATTTTTAATTTTTTTTATTTTTTAAATACATTAATGATGTTATGATAATTGGAAAATTTTTATCGTATTTTACGTAGAAATTTTTATAAGGCCCAAGGTAGTCACAAAGAGAGAGTATTTTTCATTTTTCAATAAAATTTTCTAAACATTATTTTCCCTTATTATTCGAAAGATCAAAATTTAATTTAGAAATTTTTATTAAAAAATGAAAAATACTCTCTCTTTGTGACTATCTTGGGTTTTTAAAAAATTATATTTTTAATTGAAATCGAAAAAATTAGTAAAAATTAACTTATTCAAATGAAAAATCAATTTGGTACTTGCAGAAGTCTATGGATGATTTTGCGTTAAAAAAAAAAACATTGAATTAATCTTTTATTTGGTGCTTCTAGTGATAGGAAGTTATTTTCAGTGACGAGTCCAATTTTGAGGTCATTAATCGTAAATCAAGAATAATAGTAAAAAGGCTTAAAAATGAGAAATTTCATCTGAAGTTCTGTTTACCAAGGTTACAAAGGTTCTGCTGTGATATCAGGAGATGCACTTCTTACAAAGGAAGTGGTATATGTCACATTTATACATGACGAACCAAGTTTGTCTGTACATCAGCATCTTAGAAAACAATCTTAAGTTTAGCTTAAGTTGAATTCGGCACATACTGCTGACACAATAAGCGACTGTGGTTCAAAGAATAAAACATTGCCATGTTGTGCTCTCTCACAAGATCTTAACCCAATCGAAATATTATGGTCATACATGGATGCCAAAATGGTGAACACTAAAGTAACCTCTATTGAGCAATTAAAAGAGGTTTTACTCAAAGAGTTGCTGCAGATTCCGACTAAGTTGATTGAATCAATGCCAAGAAGAGTTTTTTGCTAGTTATAAAGCCATAGGCGGGCATTTCAAATATTAAATTGCAGAAATTTGTAAACTTTTGAACTGTTTTTTTTTTCAATTCATTTTTCTTTTTGTGTTTTTTTCCTATTTTTTTAAAAGATAAATTCCTTAGATTTTATTTAGATTCTAATAGAAATAACTCGTTTCAACAGTTAGTTAGTTTTTATTAAACGAAAAAATATTTTTCAATTAAAATGAAATTTGATCTACCATCCAGACTTGTTCAATTTTTTTCCATTTCCTTTATTAAGAATATTAATGAAAAAAATTTAAAATTGAAAATCTGCTTCAAAAATTTAATTTAATATTTAAATTAAAGAAAAGAAGAATTATAAGAATTTGTGATTTTCTTTCAAATTAAAAAACAAAAAATGAATTTTAATTTATCGGAGCTAATGCAAGAAGACACAGTGTATATAGCATGGGTGAGACAACTGACTAGTTCGATCATATTTTATGTTTGTACAATAGTCATACCAATTGGAGTTTTGCTAAACTTAGTTGAAATATTAATTTTTCAACGGGACAAATTTACCAAATCAACAATGGGCTTTTTCCTATCAATTAACTCAGCTTTACACATAATAATTCTCATTTATGTAACAGCATTCAATTTTCCAGCGTTGTACAAAATTAATTTGACAACAATGTCCGATTTAAATTGCAAAGCATATTTTTTCTTTATGCGTAGTCTTTATCAAATGTATTCTTGGCTAAATGTCTTAATGGTTGCGGATAGATTACTTTTTATTGTCTATCCAAATAGATTTAAATTTCAAAAAAAAAAATTCAAGATTAGCATTCTTCTATTTGTCATCATGCTATTTTCATTTGCTTGTAATTCATCAAACTTATTTTATTTTGTAAGTGTCAGAATCAATAATTCAACTAACATGACTAGTATTTCCAAGTCTTGCACCGCATTTTCATCAATTCTAACTGTCTCAGGTCTAATGTTGATCTTGTTCAGAACAGTTTTGCCTTTTGTAATAATGCTTTTATTAAATAATATCCTTATCTATAAAGTTTTTAGGTCCAAAAAAAAAATTATGCTTAAAAGAAAGCTTATTCATGACTTAAAATTTTGTTTTACAGTTATCGCATCAACTCTTATTTTCCTAATAACACTTGTACCCAATATTGTTTATGTTTTAATAGCTTTTGTGTTTCGAGTTGATAGTTCAATTAGACGCCGACAAACATACAGTTCATTTCTATTTATTTTTGAGATAATGACTTCATTAGTCTATTTTTTCTATTACTCATTTAATATTTTCATTCAATTAGCATTTAATAGCATATTTAGAAAAGAATTTATGAGAGCCTTGGCACCCTTTTTAGGAAAACAAGAAATTTATTCTCAAAGCGATTTTAATACCAGATCAAAAACAACATCAAAAGGATGAAATTGATTAAACAAAAAAAAATAATCTAATCGGATTTACACTGATGCTTGAAAAATGTGATCTTGACTTAGTTTTATTTAATTTTTTTAATTAGACTATTTTTTTGTTGAGCAAAAAGGCGAAAAAGTAATGAAAAAAATTTGTGTTTGTTGTTGTTCGTTTATAAGCTTTAGCACCAAATTCAATCAACTTGTCAATCGTTTGAAAAATTAACAAACGAATATTTTCCTATTTTTTTTCTATTATTTTTAATAAATTAAAAAAAAAAATAGTATATTTATGTTTATTTATATTTTTGTCAAAATTTTTTTTTATATAATAAATTTAAAATTTTACGTAAATAATAAAAATAAATTAAAAAATTTACTTTTAATAAGTCATATAAGTCATATAACCCTTTATGGTTTCATTTTATTTCCAAGTTTATAGGCCTGTCTAGGCTTCTTTTTTGGGATTAATAAATAAAAAGACATTGCTTTAAAAATGTTTTATTGGAGTCCCAATTTAATATCAAAAAGAATGGTTTATATGCTAGGTCAAAAACATGTTAGTGGTTTTATCTGCAATTAAGCTTACAAAAATAATAAGGGTCAGAAAGATAAATTAGAGCGATGTCAAGACTTGGGTCTTAACACAAGTTAATGTAATTTTTTTCAAAAGGCTGTGCATTTATTTTTTTAATATGTAGTTATACTGTTTTTAGAAGATGTATTAAAATTAAACATAATTCTAAACTCAACCTTTCAGGTATTAAATTATTGCGAGTCACATTTAATACACTCATACAATAAATAAGAGCAAAGTTTACAAACAAATTCTTAACTCTGCAAAAATTCTTCATTTTTCTGTAAAATAAACTTGATATTTAAAAAAAAAAACAAGACAAAATTTGCACTAAATTGCACAGTTTTTGCAGGGCTTAGACCAATTGAACTGTTAACAGAGCAATTTTTGCACATTTAGAAAAAAAAAATACACCGTACTTTCTTTTTGTACTAAAATTTTACATTTCCTTTTTTTATTTTAATTTGTAATGATTTAAATGATTAAATGAATAAGAAGAAAAAAAGGTAGGAACGGTTTTGTCTGTGCTTATAATTTAGTTGCGCGTGCAGACGCTTTATTTCTACGCAGGTGCCTCTCAGAACGCTTTTGTTATCAATATTTCTAGCTCTTCTTCCTTGTCTTATTTCGTCAATTTTTCTAAGTCTAGTGTCCTTCTTGATATATTACATAGTAAATTATTTAAATTATTCGAGATAATTTTTTTCACTTTTCAAGCAATAAAATAAAGCATTATATGTAGTGTTTCTTTATTTACAAAAAAGTTAATTGTTTCAAAAAGACAAATTGATGAACCAAGGTTAGAAGAAAAGAAAAATTTGTTAAATTTAGGAACAGAAGTGTAATCAAATATTCTTTTATCCGCGATTTTTTTATTTTTTTTAACTCCGAACTGTCAAGTTTCCGACATCAAATTATCTAACCCAATGAGTCAGATTTTCCAGGCTTGACTGTAATGTGTTTGGATCAAATCACGTTGTCTAAAATTGGTTATTATAAATAAGAATTGAACTAATTTTTTAAAATAGATTTTTTTTAATCAAAATATTTTGAAATTTATTTACACAAGGCTGGTCATCATAGCCGCAGTGGACAAATTAAAAATCAAATATTCAATATTGTCATTTAAGACAATTATTGATTTTTAATTATAATTAATTAATAAAAATTAGCAAAGAGTTAAAGACCAAAATTCAGATATTTAAAATTTTATTTGTATAAATAAGACATTTTTTTTCTCATTTGTTTTTTTCTTTTTTTTTTTGTTTAATTAATTTTTTGTAATTACAAAAATAAATTTTAAATATAAGAGAATTTTTTTTTTAATTTGAGTGAGACAAATTAGCAAGTTGATAAAAAATAAATTTTGTTTAGACAACATGCGCTTAAGATTTGAAGAGCAAAAAAGACAAAAAAATATTTAAAAAGAAGAAAAAAAATACTCGGTTGGATTATTAGAGGTCCTCGTCGACCGAATCCATCAACTGGTCATGCATACTAGCCGAAGTTTGATTAAAACTTAAATGCTTATTATTATTAACGTTTAGTTGAGCACCTGATTGAATTGATTTGTTAATGGACATTTGTGATTGATTTAAAAAAGGAATTGTATCATTCTTGGTTGTGTCTATAGTGGTTGACATTAGATCGCTTTCATTAACTTCATTGTCATCGTCCTCGTTGTCCTCGTCTGCTCTCTCATGGTTCATTTGTAGCGATTTTTTAAAACCAAATGACTCGAACATAGTCGACGGCATTTTGGCTAGTTTTTTTTTGCTCTTTGGCGCTGCTGTTAATTGATCAATTATGGGCAACATGGACGATTCAGGTGTGTATGTTGAACTTTTGAACTCATTTACTAGAACAAAACTAGCCGATGTGTTTGCTGTTTGATTTGTTTGTTTGCTGGAGTGTATTTTGTCGTCTGAGTGATCATGGTCTGTGTCGTTGTCACTGTCATCTTGCCGCTTTTGAAATTCGATTCGTTTTGATTTTTTGGCTCTGGACTTTTCACTGTTGGAAATAACGGTTCTAGGCTCGTCATCGTCCTCGTCATATTCCGCGTCCATGGGACCCCGGGACTCGGGTCTGCCATGGGACTGTTGGGACCGCTTGGGCTCGGTCTCCTTGGAGTTGTCGTCTCCCGGGCGTGAAGTCTGGGCATGGCTAGGTCCAGGATTGGCCGCTGAAGCGTCGTCATCGTCTTCATTGCTCTCTGAACTCTCGGTGTCGTGTTCGTCTCGATCACCCTCTTCTTGCTCCTCTTCATTCTCTTCTTCATCTGCTGATTCATCCTCTTGTGTCCTGATATTTTGTCCTACTGACAAGTGTTGGTCTGAGTCTTGATCATTATGGGTCTCGTCATTGTCCATTAGATCGTCTTCATCCTCTGATTCATTGTCGTTTGTCAAGTTGTTTGTGTTGTTATTCTCGTCGTTGTTGGATTGATTGATCGGTTCGCTTATTGGAGCCTGGTTGGACTCGTCAAGTTCCTGATCTTCTTCTTCGTTTGTGTGCAATATTTCATTTCCACCATATATAGCGTCCAGGGTGGCTTAAAACAACTAATTTAAAACCCTCCTCGAGAACAAGGAGTGGCTAATCTAAACTTACAGGTGTTTATTGTTTCGAGTTCGCGAGCAAATGTTGAATCTGAATCGATTACGTAACGTTTGTCAATGCTTTCTTTTAGTTGATTGTTCACTCCTTTCGGGTCCAAGTCCATAGCCCATGACATATACATCAAAGACAAGTGAACATTTTTCAGTTTTTTGTGCGTCTTAAATTATATACTTTTTTTAGTTTAAAATTTTAGGAAACCAGAAAATTTTTCAAACATTATGTCAAATATAATATGAGGTCATTCTTTAATTAGTTATTCTAGTATCCTATAACTAGTTTATGATCTAATTTACTAATATTAAAATAACCTATTTTATTATTATAAAATAATTGATCCTTTACTATTTCTTAGTTAGTTCTAATAAATATTTTATAACACATCATATTCTTTCCTTAACAATTAAATCAAAGTTATATAATTGTTTGTCCTGTGCTAAAGTGGTTCGAACACCCGGTATCAATCAGGAGTTCGATACTTCAAATCAACACCGTATAAACAATATTAAAATAGTTTCAAAGAAATTCTAAAAGCAAAAGAACACTAAAAGGACTAGTGAGAACATCTCAATGAATACTACAAGGTCTGTCATGATGCTTGAATGACTTGAATGAATGCTTGATGCTAAACCATCTGGACTTGAACTTATTGTGGTCAAAACTACAATGACATGTGCATAAAAACCATTTAGTCAAATATTGTGTAGTGTAATATTCAAATGAATCAGTTAATATATTATTATTTTTCTATTTTTTAATAAATAAAAATGAATTAACTTTTAAAAAGTAGTTTAAAAAAAATAGTTGAATTTTATTTCCAAATTAATCATTTGATTTGTTAAATGATTCTATGCACAGCAATAAGAGCACAAAGAGACATTAAGATAAAACTTGCTAAAGCAAAGGGGACCTTTTCAACCAGTATTAAAATCAACCAGCAAAGAAACAGAAATCAAACTGTACAACTCTGTAGCAAAGGCAACACTGATGTACGAAAGTGAATTTTGAGGGATGTGTTAATCTGACTAAAGAGGTCTGAACATCTTCCTTACTGGAAGCCTTCGAAGGGTTCTTGGGGATACATTCGCCTGAGACATTGTCAAATGCTGAACTATACAAAAGAACAAATTCAGAGCGATTAAGAACAACAGATTGTGATGGCTTGGACATGCACTTAGAATGAAAGAAAAAAGAATACCAAAAAAGGCCCTTCAATGGCCACTCCAAGGGTGACTTAGGGTAGCAAGACCAGCATTAACATGAAAGATCTCATCGAAATGAGAATGACATGGGCAGAAGCAAGGATGAAGGCGAAAGATCGACTTGAGTGGAAATCAAAAGTAAATATGGAGTGAATATGGAAAAAAAATATATAATTGTTGGTTCTGTGGTGAAGTGGTTCGAACATCCGGTATCAATCAGGAGTTCGAGACTTCTAATCACCACTTCTAATAAAATAGTTGCAAAGAAATCAAATGAACTTTTGCTCCACAAGAAACCCATAAAAATAAAAATTCCTATAACTTTTGTTCTAATGATCAAAAATTTGTTCTGCAGATGAAACAAAGTGAAATAACTGTTGCTTCACCCTCTGAGGAAGTCTGTGAAATCATGAAATTTTTTCACCTACTACACAAGTGTGCAAAAGCTGTGCAAATTGATTTCAGTGTAGAATGTTGCAAAATTTGCACCTATTTAGCAGACTTGTGTAGCAGGTGAAAAAAAAAACAGTTGTTTCACTTTGTTTCATCTGCAGAAAAAAATTCGAATTATTTAACTTGAATAACTTGTGAAATTTTTTCTAATAAAAATACAATAAAAAAAATTTTTGTTGTGTCTTTATTTAAAATTTATTTGTGTATTTACAATAAATATTTTAAAATTAGATTTATTTCTTATTTCTCAAATCAATAATTTTTAAAACGTTTAAGAGCTCAACATGTTTCACTACACACATCAAAATATGAATTTTAAGATTTTTAAAAATTAGAAAAAAAAAATGTTTTTACTAATAAAAATAGAAAAATTTTTTCTCTAAGAAAATAGTTGATGCTTTACATTTAAAAAAAAAACGAAAAAAAACTCAACCAAATCCTACCTTGCTAATCATGTAGTAAATGAGCGATTCCTTGGGAATTAGACGCCTAAGTTTTTCGTATTCGTCCAATGCTTCGTCGTACTTTTCCATAGAAAACAGAATAGACGCTCGATGAAATTTGCACAGCGTATTCTTGGGCTCAATTTCGAGCGCTCTGTCCAATATTTGCAAGGCTTTGTCCGACTGCTTTAACGAATGATACACAACAGCTATGTGCACCATTAGAGTCGAACTATGCGGATTGATTAGAAGAGCTTTTTTCAAATATTTTTCAGCTAGTAAGAACTTCTCCTGCTTAAAGTGTATCATGCTTATGCCATACCATGCATTGTAGTGTCTCGGGTCGAGAAAAATGGCTTTTCTAAACGAAGACAAGCCTTTGTCCATCTCTTCGATGAGAACATATTCATGACCGAGTAGATTGTACGCGTAGGTAAACTTTGGATCGACTTGGGCAGCTCGATGAAAAAATTTGATGGCCGCGTCGTGCTCTTTGTGCAAGCTAAAACAATTGCCGACCACGCACCAGGTCTCCGGCGCCAGCTTGTCGAAATCGGTTAGCTCCTGGGCCAACGAGGACAGAGCTATCTCTTTCTGCAGGTGCCACAGCGTCGTGCTGTAGTACTCGAGTCCTTCGAGATGATACGGATACTCGCGTCTAAGCTTTATGTACAACTTTTCGGCTCTCGAATAATTGTGAAGCTCAAAGTGCGCCTTGGCCATTTGACTAAGCACAAAGCTCGAATTGAGCTGAGACTCGGACAATTGTTCAAAATGTTCGATTGCTTTATCGCACTCGAATTGCTTTAGATTGTAATAAGCTATTGCCATGTCTTTGAGCAATTTCATTAAATTGTCCAAACAGACCGATTGTTCGAACAAAAGATTGAGCTTGTTTTTACGTGTCGAAAACGGATTTGGATTTAGATTCCAATTTTTCGATTGATTTGACAATAGATTGCAGTGACGACACTCGTACTGAGTGGTGTCGGCCGAGTCGCTGGCCGCATTTGTGTCCACCTCTTGAACCGAATCGATTTCTTCGTTTTTATTTCTTTTGCTTTTTATTTTTAATTTTTTACTTGTTTTTACCTTGACTACTGGCTTGTCGGTTTGGTCTATTAGCTCCGGCTCGTGGCTATCCACTGACGACTCGTCCATTGGCTGCTCCGATGACGACTTGCTTTTCGACTTCGCCGGCTTTTGGCTACCAGATGTCTGAGCTGCAAATATACGAGAACTTCGTCTTACTGGTTTTTTTTCCAAGTTAATTTAATAGCTAAAAAATACTAGCCTTAAAACCCCGCTCAATCGTCTAGTTCTTTCATTCGAAAAGATCCCCAACATAACTCTAATTATCCTATTGATTACAACAAAGCTAAAGGTCGTAATAGGTCTAAGCTTTGCCAAATTCTTTCAGACAGTTTGACTTCATGAACAATTTTTTAATATTTTATAAAAAAAATTTTTTTTTAAAAAAACCTCAATTTAAAACTTTTATTTTTAAATAATAAAATTTTAAAAAAATTAATTTTAAATAATTTCATATTTTTTTTTATTTAGTACTTAGTGAAGTCATAACTTTGACTTAAATTTTTGTGACTTAGACTTAAAACTGTGTCTCAAAAACAAGTCCGATTTGAACAAGAGATATTTCGGCTTTGATGGGTCTTTGGTCAAAAAGTACAGTAGTAATGCTAAGTGCAAATCTTAACTTAACTTTTTGCTGAAAAATTACCGCTTATTATTTGACTTCAAACTGTGACTTAAAAACAAGTCTGCTCTTTTCTAGAGCCCTTTCATCAAAAAATGGTTTCGACTGGGTAATAATTGCAGTGTAGATGATCAGTTGGATGCAGTACACTCTGTGTCAGATCGGAAGTGTTGCTCAAAAAGGTATTTGAAAAGGAAATGAGCGCCTCCCCATTAATAGGGTTAATAATAATTGTTATTAATTATTTACTTTTAGTGCACGACGCTAATTAAAGTTATATCTTTGTTTATCATTCTGTAGAGAGTCCACTTTCATATTCATTAATTTAGAAATAAATATTATTCAATAAAGCTTATTGTTTACTAAAACACTCTAGTAAAGACGAGAATAAACAGAATTCAACTTTTATGTCTTAAAAAATGAATAAAAAAATTTTTTTGAAAAAAAATTTTTGACTTTGGTGACACTTAGATTTATGTCATACTTAACTTGACATTTTAACACTAGAACGCACGATGGGGTTTTTCAGACCCCTTTTTGAAAAATTCAAACTTCATTTTTACCACATATAGATAAAATTTTAAAAAACGGTTTTAATTATCTAAAAATTTTGATTGTTATTTTTTAGAAAATGAGCAAATTTTCAAAGAAAATGTTTAATTTATCTTGATAAGTTTGTTTGAAATTTTAATGAGAAATCAGCCAGGCTTTCTAGTGTTAAACAAAATTTCATAAAAACTAAAAAAGTTTTTTTTTAAATTTTTTTTTTTAATAAGTGCTCAATTTTGAATAAAATTTAACTAAAATAGAGTGTACTTTTTTTTAACATAGTACGTCAATCATAGTACGTTAGTTATCAGTTTTGGATATTTTCCATGTAACATCACTTTAATTGCCAGAGTTGGGATAGCTGTAGGAAAATTTACAGCATCAACTTATCCATAAATATGACTGTTTTTCGCTGCATTTGGAAGCTTTCGAACATGTTTTATTTATTTAAATACAACTCGTGGTCAAGCCACTGGTCAGCCAAACAAATACCGTGGAGATTTTAGACCAATTTTTTAATAATCACAATGCCATCATGGTAGATTTTTTTTAATTTATTTAATCATTTAATTCGTTTAAAAAAAAATATTAAGTAATTCACAAATGATGTATGTTTGACATTGTGAAATTTCATACAAAACTTTCAATACAAAAAGTAAAAAATCTTGTTCCAATAGTCATAAATTTGCTCTGCAGATGAAACAAAGTGAAACAGCTGTTGTTTCATCTGCAGATTAAATTGATGTATATTAGAACAGAAGTTAAAAGATTTTTTAATTTTTGTATTGAAAGTTTTGTATGAAATTTCACAGTCCCTGTATGTTTTCTTTTGTGCCATTTATATTTATTCAATAAACTAACTAACTAAACTTAACTAAGTATAGTTAATATTAAGAAGCAATAGTATGAGAATGAACAAGAAAAGCTTTCAACGCAAATTGAGAAACAATTCAGCTCAAAGTGGTCCCAAAATATCTTGCCTGATAGGATTGTAAAATCCATTACATTAAATTTCATTAATTTTTATTTGTTTTTTTTCTAATTTAATGCAATTCTTTTTGTTTTAGGTTTTAATTTGCGCTATCAAAATTTTTAATTCTTAGTTTTGACAAATTTAAATCATTGAAAAAATTCAAAAATGGGTTAGCAATAAAATATGATTAACAATACATTTTTAACTTAAACTGCATGTGTTTAATTTAAATTCCTTTATTTTATTGTGTTCTAATTTTGAATCCTAATCAGCCCAGTATATTTTGTTAAAAATACATTATTTTTTTCAAGTATTCATATCATTACAAACATCACAAATATTAATTTGATTTTTTTTTAAATAAAAACCCAATTTAAGTGATTTTATTCTTAAGAGAACACTTAAACAATCTAAATACGTCTCTTCAAGAAAAAGAGATAGTCAAACTTTGTCCACAAAATCATCGATTCATGTCACTCGCCACTTAATTTCAAGTCTTTATTTTTATCCAAAATTCCCATTCAAAAGAAACAAAACTTTGAAGTCAGAAATAAATACAACTTCTTTGTCCCATCAAAAAAAAAAATTTAATGGTTTTGGTGAAAATACGTTTCATTATTTTTATTCAAAATTTATGAATGCCATGATGGATTTTGGCCATTTTAAAATTAATAATTTTAAAAGCAAAAAAATGTGAAATCAGTCAATGAAATGTTTATGAAAGCTAGCAAAATTTTTACATATTAACTATTAACTGAATTTAATTTTATTTTCTATGTTCAATCAATTGCTGATCGACACTAGTCTTTTTGATTTAATAAACTACTGCCACTAATGCTATTACATTTTCTAAACTAAGACATGTTTAAAAATTTTCTCAACAAAAAAAAATCTTTTTTCTCAATTGTTAAATTCAGTTATTTATTCAATCAATAAAAAAAAAGAAAAAATTTAAATTTAAATTTTTAAGTCCTATTACAATTAAGTATGTGTTGATTGAGCAGGACATTAAGTATTTTAAATACTTAAGTATTTGAAATGAGCTAATATAAGAAATTGAAAAAGCTTGCTTACCAGAACTGCTTGATGACAAACTATTAGTGGTGTTTTGTCCAAATAGTGGCTTATGAGACGGTATTCGTTTGACAACGCATTTTTTTTGCGGCGGTGCCATGGTCAACGCATTGGAAGCGTTCGGCTGAGCTATTGGCGTCGATAGAGCAATGCCGCTATTTGACGATTGACCAGCTACGCTAGCCGATTGATTTAGCCTTTAAATTAAAATTATTTTTAACTATGAGTTAACATGCTAAATTAAAGAAAAACTAATTTACGATTGATTAAGTTTGGTATCTGGACAAGAACAAGTTGTTTGAGCTTGATTTGACGATGTTGCTTGAGCTGTCTGACTAGCAGTGCTTGTTTGCTCTTCATTTTGACTTAGCAAAGCATTTTCCTTTTATTTAAAAAATTTTTAAATAAAATTTAAATAAATTTTTTTTTTCAGATTTACTTTAAAAGTCGAAGAATTGTTAAACGAATTAAGAAATTTAGTCTGTTGATCCTGTTCGACCAAGCGAAGTATGGTCGATATGTCATGCTTGCACTTTTGGTCCAAATACTGCAAATCGTTTTGTTGCTTAAGCACATTGGCAAATTGATTTTGTGATTGATTTTGCTGTACATTATTATTTACATTCAATTGATTAGTTACATTATTAAGTGTGTTTTGTATTTGAGAATTGCTTTCAAGTATGTGACTTTTGTAGGCATTCAGAGCCGAGTTGAACGTAAAGTATTTTGAGGGGTCGATTTTTTCGCCCATAGTGCACACCGAATCGAACGACGACCACATAAACGGGTTAAGCCGCAGGCTTTTTTTGTAGAACTCGAGCGCTTGCGAGCTCCGGTCGGTCCGCGAGTAGACGTTGGCCAAAATTTGCAACACTTGAGGCGAGTACTCGACGCCGTACTCCCTGACTATTTCGTCGTATAGTTTGAATTTGATGCCCGAGCTGGACGCATCGGACTTGGGGCTCAAATTGCTAGTGAGGACAGACTCGGCCTCGCCGTACTTGTTCAAGTCAAGACAGCATTTGGCAAGTAAATAGCGGCTCTTGGCCAATTTGAGCTGTCGCTCTTTCAGTATGTGATAGACCCGGAGTGATTTTTGCCCTGAGCGGTAGTAGCTTAGCGCCAACAAGTACAGTGATTCTTCAGTTTTGTCTTAAAAGTGAATTTAAGTGTTAAAATTTATTTTGAGTGCTATTCAGTCTTTACATTCGGCGTGTAGTCTCTCTGAAAGGAATATTGCGTCCTGATAGGCAAAGTGATTCAAAAAGTTCAACACAATTTGCTTTAATTTTTATTTAAGAAAAAAAAAAAAAATTATTTTTTGGTTTAATGTTACTTGAACCGGGTCATTAAATGTCATTATTCAAATTGTTCCAGTGAAATAATTCTTAAATTTTTTTTCAAAACCAAAATTAAAAAAAAAAAGAGTTGTTGAAATAAATTTGCAAGCCGAGAACGGCGACTTGCTACTATACAAAATGAAAAGAGTTAAAGAGAAAAGAGAGAAAAAGAGAGAGAATAAGAACAAGAGAAAGAGAAAGAGAGAGTGTGTTGGCTTGAAAGAGCTCTCCATATTTTAAAATTAAGTTTTGTAATTATTATTATTAATTTGAAATTTTTATTTTCGTCTAAATTATCATTTAATATTTGTAAATTTCTAATTTTATATATTTAATTAATTTTTTTTATTTTCTAGTTAGACTATTTTAAGGTGCAAAATTAAGCCAACATTTGGCGAGAATTGACAAAAAAATTCAAATGATCACAAAGTCATTTTTGTTTAAATTTAAAATTTGACATGTTTAATAAATTTTCCTAAAATTTGATTAAATTTGAACTGCGGTTTAGTGTTCCAAACCAGTGCAAATTTTGCAAAAATCGCAGTTCTTACGAATTCAATTTGAATATTTCCTAGTCAATATTTGCTGTCCTTACTGATATTACTTCTTTTTTAGCTTATTCCATGATTCAACAAATCTGTTTGATAAAAATTCATAACCGTTTTGTTCTTGTTAATCTCTTCTATAAGTTTATGATTAATTGTTCTACTTAGATTAAGTCATAATCTATTTGCATAATTTATTCCTTTTACACAATTGATCATCTCAAATCCATTTATTACTCTAAACATCTGTATTAAATCTGCCTTCAATTGTCCTTGTTCTAGACTCATCAAAACAAAGAAGTTTCTCTTTATATGATTTGTTTTCTAAACTTTGGCAATATTAAAAAGCTTTATTCATTTCTGTACTTATTGAACTTTACGGCAGTTTTATTTGACCATGCTGCTTTTTTGTGCTTAAACAAGATTTATTTATTTATCATTATTTATTTGTTTGTTTATCTGTATTGAGATAAAATATAGCATAAAAAAAAGATCTAATATTTTCCAATAATAAATAATATGAATTATTATATTCTAATGCCAGCTAATATCAATAGACATTAACTTGGTTTTTAAATCTGAAATTCTAATAACTGTCTTCAAAAGTCTATTTTTGATAAGCCATCTTGACTATAACAGTCCCGTTTTGATGACAGCATCCTGTGAAATTTAAGTGCATAGTAAAAGCGTCCACAACAGGAATCAATGTGTATAAGAAAAGTTTCTAAATTGCTTGCCGATCCTTATAACTCTTAATCAAAGAAGTATAAAAATGTCGATCGCTCTAATTATTTATTCAAAAAAGCAAGAACAAAGAGTTTTTTAATATTTTCATTTAAGCTGTCATTTCTTTTCAATGGATTTTCAAGATTTTGAGTTGAAGAAGATGATGATGATGAAGAAGATTTAAATTTTTGTTATTGTTACGTCATTCAGCAAAACACCAGTAACTCAACAATGTACTATGTCTTGAAGTTAGAAAAGTTAGAAAGGTACAAGAGAGATATTGGACTCCTCGTTATTGGATGACTCAAGAACAAAGAGCATAAAAATTTATATTTTGAAAATTAACTTTAATTAAATCTCATTTTCCAAGCTTAGTCCAAATCATGGCTTTTGTTTGGCTCAAATTTGTGGGCTTTAAATTAAAGAGTATACGCTATTTCTCGCGAGGAAGCTGATTTTAAAGGAAGTAAAATTAAAATACTTTGTTCCCTCCCTAAACAGTGAACAATTTCTCATTAGAAAACATAATTGGTAAATTTTTATTCCTTTTACAAAATTGAAATCTTTTGTCAACATGGTCAACGTAATCTTTTGTCTTTTGAAAAATTTCGGAATTTTTTAAACCATTTTGATGATGCTTAACACTAAGTTCACGTAAAGCTTGTTTCTTTGGTCTTCCCGTTTTTATTGTTAAAATTTTTAAAATAATTTAAAATACTCATTAATTTTGGAGTTTATGCAAAACAAATTTAAAGTTTAAATAAATTATTAATTAATTTCAAATTATTTTTTTTTATTTTAACTTTAGGAAGTTATACCACTATTAAGTATTATATATTTTTTTGTAGCTTATGCATTATGCTTTTAATTTTTATACTTACTTTATATTAAAATTGCTGAAATCCTTAATTTAAAAAAACCTATAAAAAACTTCTTGACATCAAATTTTTATATATTTTTGGTAATTATTTAATAGCATTATTTTTAAATTATAAGTGTATAAAATTTTAAGTTAATATCTAATTTTGATCAGAAGATATTAAAAAAAACACATAAATTTTTTGAAAATAGACTTTTATAAAACCTTAGAATTTTGACGTTTTTTAATCATAACTTCTGAAAAAATAATCCAATTAAAATAAATTATGACTCATTTTAATCAGGATAAAATTCTATACAACATGATATATCATATTAGTATTCCAATTTACTTGACCTTCGATGACAACTTAGATAAAAAAATGAAAAACTTAAAAAAATAATTTTTATTTTCGAAAAAAAGACAAAATTCTGTAAAAGACTACAAATTTTCATAATTTTATCTTAATCGGATCATGTTTTTTTTGATTTAAAGTTTCGGACAAGCATTATTGGGCACCCGTTATATATGTCATCTTATTAGTTAATGTTTTGAATAATTTAATTTAACTTTTATTATTCATTTTATTCATCATCTTTTATCTTATTTAATAAAATAATAGTAATAAATAGTCTTTTTGTTAATTCTTAAATAGAGTACATATACAATAATAAATAATAAAATTAAATTAAGGTTTATAAATTTATTTAAAAAAAAAAACTAATTTGTATTTAATTAACTGCCACAGCTGGTGGCTGATCATCGTCTTCATCTTTTAAACCCAACTCTCTCAAAATGGCTGCTTCGAAATGCAAATACTCATTGTATTCTCCACGTAGTCTAAACGTAATTTCGTCTTCCGTCGGAATATGCGGGGGACCAAGCTATTTTATTGATTGAAAAAAAAATTATTTTATTGTTTATAAAAATGTAATTAAATAATTACGCCAGCTTTAAGAGCGGCTTGTCTTTCCAATTCTCTTTTTTCTTCCTCTCTGAAATCCCATCTTTGCTTAACATATTCTCTGCGATCAGACTCTCGCGTCAGATAACTCTTCACTGCTTGAAATTCTCCACTCACAATTCTTCTAAGTGACCAAGGCACTTCCATTATATGCAAAGTTCCCATCGAGTCTCCGATTGCAATCAATTGTTGATTAGAAGCCACAATTTTACAGCTTATAAAGGTCAACTTGTGAATACTTATCGACTGGGTAAGAATAGGTACATGAGTTCTGTCCAACAGATCCCAAATGTCCACACTGCCGTCCGATTTTGCTATGAAGAACACTCCTGGACGTGTAGGCGACCATTCGGCATCGCATACACGCTTAGAAAACGACTTGGTTTGCAATAAGGCGCCGCTCTTTAAAGTTAAATATTAATAAAATTTTATTTATTAATAAAATTAATTTCTTAATTACAAATATTTTTTCCTTCCATATTTGAAAGCCAGTGCCACCGGCGATCAAAAGTATATCCTTGAAAAAAGGTGAACGCTTCATGGCTGTTATTGGTCCATCTAAAATTGACTGATACCATTCGGCTTTTGAAGCTTAAAGAAAAAATTGAATGTGATTATTATTTTTTTTGATTAATTTTTTACTAGTTAGTTTATTAGTGTCTGCGTCTTTCTGCGGAATCCAATCAACATAAACAAACTGGCCGTCTTCGGTTCCAATTGAAATACGAGTATTCAAATGTTGAAGTAATCTGCTGCCTTTTCCGCTTGATGGCTTGCCGAGACCAGACACAAATTGTCCCTTGTTGCCATCTTCTCTTTTCTCTATTTCTAATTTATCTTCCAATTCAACTTTTAAAAATGGATTAATAAAAATTAAGCAAATAAATGGCACATATTGAATAGATTTATTACTTGCTGATTTGTCTCCTTGGCTTTCGGAGATAGAAATCTTAGTGGGAGCAAAATCGCCACCTGGGTCCGAGCATGGCAGGGTCACTTTTAACAAAGGTCGCCAATTGCTCAAATGCTTAAATGTTTGTGGAACATTCATTGGCAAATCTAAATCTTTTCTTTTTTGATTTAACGTTTTGGACCGAGTGTCCCAGAATAAAATTTGACTTAATTGATATTTTTTAAAAAATAAAGAGAATATATTTTTGTTTTTACTTGTCAGATGCGGCTGTCATTAATTGACAATTTTTGTCCTCTTTGCTTTCGGTAGGGAAACCAAGTCGGTCTATTTCAAAATGATCAGGCAGCCAGAATATGTCTGTTATGGGCGCATTGTGGCCGCTTTCTAAGCTTGACAAAGCACAATAGCGAATTCGCGGCGTTTGAAAAAAACTCTCGTCTTCAAACTTGGGCTAAATTGACAAAAAATGATAGATATTTTCATTTAAAAAAATTTTTTTCAATTAAAATTAATTTGAAAAATGTCAATAAAATATATCTATTTTGAAACAAAGAACAGAAAAAAACAAAAAAAAAAAATTTTTCAAAAATTTGTTCTCAAATTCTAACATTTTTGTCAAATTTTATCAACAAAATTTTTTTTAATTTTATGGATTTGTTATAAGCCTTTATTATTATAAACCTTTTAGAGTTCCCCTTAAGAAATCCAGTAAATTGCAAAGTAAATCCAGATTTGGTCTTCAGTCCAACTGCAATAAAAAGAGACTTGAGGAGCTGGACAGAAACAAATCAATAGGCACCGATGGCATACATCCATATGTTCTTAGAGAGTGCAGTGATGTATTATGTGAACTGCTGTCTTTTCTGTTTAAGTTATCTTTCGATTCTAGTGTGATACCAGCATGTTGGAAAAGAGCTAATGTTACTCCAGTATAAAAGAAGAAAGGTGGTAAAACAAATCCTGAAAACTATCGTCCAATATTGCTTTTATCAATATCAATAAAAATAACGGAGAAGCTAATTAGAGATGAAATAGTAGTGCATTTATCTGAACACAAATTACTTTCTATCCATCACCAACTTGCTTGAAAGCTTAGATATTATTACTGAGGCCTTGAATAGAGGATTCAGTGCTGCGGTAGTATTTTTAGATTTCTCGAAGGCGTTTGATAGTTGTAATAGGTCAGTATGAATCTGATTGGGTTGATGTGCTAGGTGGGGTTCCACAAGGTTCAGTACTTGGTCCGTTACTATTCCTGATCTTCATAAATGATTTACCAGACTTAGTAAATCACTTTTGCAAGTTGAAAACTACATTAATAAAGCTAACAACATGCTTGGTATGCTCAAGAAAACGTTCGTGTATTGGGATGCTCAATCGTTTTTGCAGCTTTATAAAACATATGTTAGACCGCATCTAGAATACTGTGCACCTGCCTGGAATCCTTATTTAAAGAAGGATATACTTAAACTTGAACAAGTACAAAGAAGAGCAACAAAACTTGTTCCCAAATAAGAAGTTTGAGCT
Source organism: Brachionus koreanus (assembly GCA_016987375.1). Taxonomy (NCBI): domain Eukaryota; kingdom Metazoa; phylum Rotifera; class Eurotatoria; order Ploima; family Brachionidae; genus Brachionus; species Brachionus koreanus. The sequence goes on along the minus strand of PJRA01000444.1, from coordinate 140,451 downwards.
ATGAGTCAAGATTAGCTAACTTGAGATTAGAAACTCTAAAAGAAAGGAGAGAGCGTGGAGATCGCATTCGCAAAACATCGCATTTGCTCCCAGCTAACAAAATGTGAAGCAAGATGAAACTTTCTACCTAACAATTGTAGTGAACAATTGGAATGCGCTGCCAACGTCGGCTGTCACAGCAAATTCGACCAACCAGTTCAAAAACAGACTGGAAAATGTTGGTAGAAACAAAAAAACGAAATGTGTTCTATAGCGGAATTACGTTAGTCTTCCTGCTTTGTCAGTTTAGTTAAACTAAACTTGACTGTAGAATATTAACTATTATTATTATTATTATTTATTTTATGTCTTTATTCAGATCTGCTAGGATCTGGTGGCTCATGGTTATAACACAAATAACAAAGAGAATAATTTTAAATAATATAACTTTATTAATATTGGCCAATTCAAAAAGAATAATCAAAAAGTAATTAATAAATTTTAGACTTCATGATTTATGTATAAGTAAAAAATAATAATAAGAGGGTGAGATTGTGAAATACTTTACACAGAGTTAAATACTAATGACTTGCTAAACATATTAGACCAAAGTATTGCATTGTGAAACAATAGGCATTTAAGTTGGTTAGAGTCAGAGTTGTAGCTATTAAGAGAACTACAACTAGAACAGATTTTCAAAATCTTTAGTGCTAAAACTATTTGTAACAGCATTTTTATCACATTCTTAACAATCATTTTTTTGAGTTGGTTTACCATCATATCGAGCAAACAATTTTTGTTAGAAAAAAATGAAAGAAGAGATATTTAAAAAAAACAAGATGATTTTAATAGACGTATCCGTAAACAGATGAAAGAAATTAAAAAAAAAATTTTTATCATATTTTTCCAAATCTTTTTTTTTATTTTTAAATTAAAATTATGGATTAAATTTTTAATCTCAGACATCGGGAGATGTCTTCTTTGGTTTGGGTAGAATATAACACCCCTGTACTCCATGCCATCTCTCTTTTTTCAATATATTAGGACAAGAGTCTTTGCATCGCTCAAATCTCTGAAGCTTAAACCACTAACAATTTTTTAATTTTCTTTTTAAACATTTTTAATTGATGTTTGAAATGCTATTTCAAACATTAAAAATTAATTCGGAATTAATTTAAGGGATAAATTAGAAAATTAAGGTATTTGTTTTAAATTATTTAGGAGACATTATTTTATTAATGATCGTTTAAGTAGCTTGAGATACGGAAAAATACCACTTTATTTATTGATCGCATACAAGAAGTCTAAACAGACTTGGATGATGAAAATGTTTGTCTGCTAAAAAGTTCTAATTGCAGATGTATTTTGGAAAATTTTCAAAAGCTAATTTGAATTTTCTAAAATTCATAATACTAAATAAACTTAAATAAAATAAAAAATAAAATTTTTGAAAAAATTATTTTTATCTAATAATTACATAATACCTTAAAACAATGAATCAGTGTTTAGAAATAGAAGCTAAAGCTAAACATCTTTAACATTAATAAATAAAAATTTAAATTTCAAAAATTTAATATTTGCTTTTTTTTTTTTTCAAGGTAAAGTTATGTTTTTTTAATGTTTTAAAGCAGAATGAAAATAAAACCTAAATATTTAACTTACAATAAAAAGATCTTTGTCCCGATGGTCTCCACGGGGATTTTTAATTCTTTCCTCCCAAGGTCCAATGTCCCATAGAACGACTTGTCCATTGATGCATCCGCCAGCGATAATGTTTGGATCACTGATCGAAAAAGCAAACGAAAATATATCATCAGGAGCTTCTAGAAGCAATTTGGGCTGAATTGGATCAAAAAAACTCCAAATTAAAATGAGAGATGGTGTGATAACAGTCTTAGACATGTTGTCCAAACGTTCATAAAGAGTATAATTTTCTGCCAAAGACATGGCCACAATTCCTTTGAGTTCCGGATGCCATTGAACACAAGTTACAATTTTGTTCTTGCTGTTGTGTATGTCACTGAAAGACTGATACTCTTTTAAGTGCATGTCGCCAGGACCTCCTATCGAAGACATTTCATCTCCTAACAATTCCCAGTCATTCTCAAACGCGTTAAATATTACATTTTGCTCCAAAGCAGACTCAAGTCTATGCAAAAAAAAAAATATATAAAAAAATTTTAATAATTTTTTTCTAATTTGGAATACTCTGGAATTGATGTGGTGATAAAGTCTTTTAAATCTTCGTTTGCGAGTATTTTTTCACACTCTTTGGACTCCATTAGTCTCGGCTCATATTGTGTGCTTGCATTTTTCGGGTATCGCCAAATAGTCTGCGCACTTGAATCACTCAGAAACGGTGCTGCTTGAACAGCTGTATCTATTTCGACCATTTTTGTTTCAAAATTTGATTCAAACGGCTGAATTGACACATTCCAGTCTTTTTTATCATCCGATTCGATATCTTTGAACTTAGCTTCCCGGAACAAATGAAATTTGGAAATTTTCAAATCACTTTTAACCTAAATTAAAAAATTTAGAATTTTAAATTATTTTTTTTTCCTCTATTTATTCAAATTAATAATTTATTGATATTACTAATTTTAAAAATGCTAAAAATTATTTTTGATGAAATATTTTAAATGCTAAAAATATTTTGCTATTAAATCAATTTTGACAATGTGAATGAAGCTTAAAAAAAAAAATTTTTTTTGTTACCAAAGGTCTTGTATCTTTAAAATTGGCTTCGTCTATTTTTTTCTCTGAGCCCATTGATACCCAGGGTTTTGACACAGGAGGCACATACTTGGGCGGTTCGCGTTGTGGCTCTGGTGGCAAAATTAATGGAGGCTTTAGAAAAAAAAAATAATTAAAAAAATTTTTAAAAATTTTTTTTTACATTTAAAATAAATTCTTTTAAAGCTGGACTTAGACAAATGTAAAAATTCTTATCATGTTGAAACTCGTAGTCGTACACGACTATGATTTCGTCTTCGGTAAAGTCTTCGATTTGTTTGCGCAAAGGGGAAAAGTCCGACAAAGCTTGCTTATTTGTCATGTCATCTAAAATAGCTTGTTTGGGCACAGATCGGTAATTGTCTTCTTGAGTAATATCCTCGTCCGAGCGTAGATTGAAGGCTGCCTGCGTGCCACTGGCCAAAAATAGCCGGTAAAGTCCAGCTGGACAATCAATTGTGTACTCATCGAATTGGTGCAGGCTTTCTTAAGAAAATTTTATTCAATTTTGAAGATCATTGAAATCATGCCTACTACTTTTTGTATTTTGTTTGCTGCCAAGTTTAGGCGCCGAACTGTCGCGCGGCTTAGCGCTATTGCTGCTCAAGCGACTGGCAGAGTTCGACGTCGGCTTTTGTGAAGATCTGCTTGTCGGCTTAATTTAAAAAATTAAAAAATTTATTTCTCTAAATTATTAAAAAATTCACTTTAGACATTTTATTGATGTATATATTCTTTATTTTTAAATAAATTAATTAAATACAAAAAGATACAGTTTTTTTTTTGTTAAAGTTGTGTATAAAAAAAATCAGTTGCCATGGTAACAGAAAAAAATTTTATTTCTAGACTAATTTTTTTTCTTAATTTTTTCCAAATAAAATCAAACTAGATTAAAAATACAAAATGACAATTTAATTAAGCTGATTTATTATCTTCGCATCACGTTTAATATTTAGAAAATTTTTTTATTTTTTTGTATAATAAAAAGTCTATCAGACATGAGATTAGGTTATGAACGTGGAGCATGGCTTTGAGGAAATTTAAAAAAATCTTTCAATCATCTGTCACCACTCGGAAATTGGAATTGGAAATTCTAATTAACAATAAAACGTAAAACAAAACTGTTTAAAAAATTAAAAAATATATATATACATTAAAAATTAATAATATGTAATTGGCTCGATCGCTACTAATGATCCAATTATGGCTATATAATTCGATATTTAAATTAAAAATAAATATTAAGAGCAAAAAATTGTTATATCAACACTTTAATCACAATTTACAAAAAGCAAATATTTATACTATCTTGTCGCTACTTTACTATTAAAGCTCATTAAGCTACTGACTAATATTATTTTTTTAAAGATTAAGGGTTGAGTAGGAAGAATTTCAAAATTTATTATAAATACAAGTGATAGTTAGAATGAGAAGCGAGAAGAAATTTTTTTTGTTAGCTTTTTTTTTTAGCTCTTCATTCACATGCGATTATTCTTCAAATCACATTAAAACTCGTTGAATCAAAATTTGATTTTTAATTTACTGAATTTCAAATCCGATTTAGAAAAAAAAGAAAAGCTGACTCATTTTTTTGTTTAAAAAAAAAAAAATTTTTTTAACAAAATTAATTATTTAGAAATTTAAAGAAAACAAAAATGCTAATAAAAATTTATTTTTGTCTATTGGTGTGCATGCTGGTGTTTGTTGAGAATACAGCTTTGGCCAGTGAGACAAGTGAAGAGATAGACGAAGAGTTGCGCTCCAAATTTCAAGATTTGCTGCGATCAGTCAAGTATCAAGAAAGAATTCCAAGAAAAAGGTCGTTTCTGACCCAGTTGTACAAACAATCAAAGAGAGCTTTCCACATCAAGACATATTTCGACGCGCTCGTCCAAAACGATGGCTCTATTTTGCTTGTGCCCAAAGATGTCAACAAAAATCACTACTTTATCGGCTAATGCCATTTATCTTAATTTTGTCTGATTTTTTTTTGTTGTGTTTTTTTTTTTTTATTTGTTAAATTAAAAAAATTTATTCTTCTAAATTTTTTGTAAAAATTTCTAGTTCCTATTAAACTATCATATCTAGTCAAGTCAAATACAAGTGAAAATATGAGAAAAAGAATTCAGGCAATATAAAATAGACCTGTAACATTTAAAATAATTTCAATAATGAATAAATAAAAATAAAATTTAATTAAATTTTGATTATTTTTATTAAGTATTTAAGAGATTAAAATTTATTTTTAAAAATTATACCAGTGCATTTGTTAAGGATATAGATCGATAAAAAAGAGCGTTAATTAAGAGGAAATTACAGCTTATTCTAAAAGCATAGAAACATTTTTTCGATTTTATTTCAAATCGATGTTCAATCAATAATTACAAATTTTTTTTTTTTAAATTTTTCCGCTCTAAAGTTTAGTAGTATAGCTAGCTGTTAAAATTTAATTAAATTTTTTACTTGACGTTGTAAATACAAATAATAAAAGCATAGCATATTGGAATCTGTGACCTGTTCTGGATAAAAATGGAGAGAAGATTTTTGAGAAGAAAATTAAACTAGAAAAAGAAAATCTTCTGCATAGAGAAAATCTGGGTTTTTTGAAAATGAGGAAAAATGCTAAACCAACACGTGTTTATACTAATACAATTGTGCATCAAATATGTGGTAACCATTTTGTGTTTTGTATTTTTTTTTAAATTTTGTCTATGAAGCTCAAAACAAATAAATAATAATAATAATAATAATAATTCATATCTGTCATATCTTATTTTATAATTTATTAATTTATTTTTATTAATGAAATTTCGGAAGTTTGTAGCTAACTTTGTAAGCTCTACGTAGACAATAGCAAATTGGCGAGGTCACTGGTCCGTACAGAAGACTCGATAAAACTCTAGTCAGATCTTAACAGATTAATAGTATGGTCAGACATATGGCAAACTAAATTTAACTAAAAGAAGTGTGTCGTCATGCATTTCGGAGCAAACAATAGGAAATTTCATCATCAACTTGGTGGCCTCGTCCTAGATAGGACAACAAAAGAACGCGATCTTGGCATTTTAGTCAGTCCTGACTAAAGTCAAGTGAACAGGCTAAACGAGAAGAGGCAAGAGCGACGATGGTGGCAAGTCGAATACGACTCACTTATAAATACTTTTCTTTAAAGATGGTTGACGACCTTCTTTTCAAGTCTTTTGTTTGTCCTCACTTGGAGTTTGCAGTAGCAGACTGGAATCCTTATTGACGAAGCGACATAGATGTCCTCGAGCAAGTTCAGAGAAGATTCTCGAAAATGGTTTCTGAACTAAAATCAAATCCCTATCTTCTGAGAAGAGAGAATCTAGGATGGAGCACACTTGAAGAGAGACGCAGGCGTGGTAATCTCATTTAACTCCACAAAATTCAGCACGGACACGATCAGGTGACATTCATAAATTGAAATCAAAAGCTTGACAGACCGGTGGGAAACACAGAAAATTGCCATATAGCTTTTGAGAGACAACTGATCCGCAATTGTGGAGTTCGAGACAACTTTTTTCACAAACTGTATTGAGGGAAATTGGAACAGTCTGGATGTGGCGACTAAGAATGTAACTAATACAAACATTTTCAAAAAAAAATTAACGAATTACTTAATTTTATATAAAAATCTTTATTTGATTCTAGTTAAATTAATTGTTTTAAGGATAGGATATAAAAAATGTGAAAAAAAAGTAAAGAAAAAGTTTATTATAAAATAGCTAGAAAAGTTATTTATAATTAGGAAAAAATAAGTATTTTAAAAATAGCTTATTAAAAAAATTGGCCAGAGAATGTTATATGCGGGGCGTCTACGTACGCAAACATTTGGAGACTAATTCTCCCAAAGCATTTATACTACTACTGCTACTACTAAATATTCATCAATTTGATCATAATTAATCATAGAAAAGATTTCGAAAAAATTGTATTCATTTTTGAACAAGAAAAAGCAAATCGTTATTCTATTCTATGAAGCTTTTCATTTATTCTATGAATAACAAAATTTGATTTATGCTAATTTTTAGAAAGAAAAAAATTACTAAGATAATAAAAATATAGTAAACAAAGTGTTTATTAATTGTGCTTTTAATTTTGATCTTAAAATTCAATTTAAAATGCAACATTTGAATTCTTGTTTGTTTAGATTATTTATTATGTCTTCATTTGTTGAATTAGATAATTAAAAAGTTGATAATTTTTGATCAAAAAATCTTTAAATTTTTTTTTATTAATATGTGACTATTTTGATTAGAAATTAAAAAAATATTTTTTTTGGCGTTTTTAATGAAAAAGGCAAATTTTTTAAAATAATCTTTCTTTGAAAATTTAAATAACTTCATTTAGCGTATTTCTGTTTTCATCATTTTCTTTTAAAATGGGTTTTATAAATTGTAGCTTAAATAATAAAAGAGTTTTGACACAGTTTTTTCTCTTAGAATTAAAAAAAATACCTGAGTTTGTATTCTTTTATTTGCAATCATCCATAAAGTTTTGGTTCGCTCTGAAATTTGTTCATTTTCTTTATCTGGAACAGACTCAAAAACTGGCTCATTGATAGCAGTTTCGACAATTTTTTCTTCTTGCACAAGCTCTATTTCATCCTCTTTAGTATCTTTTGTTCTGTAGCAACAGCAGCAGAGTTTTTGAACAATTTTTTCGACCAACGAGTCCGGCACTGTAAAAATAACCTAGAAATTTTTAAAAAAAATTGAATATGGATCAAGTTTTTTGTTTATTTTTGTTACTTGTTGCCATAAGAGAGTTCCTGTGCCCAAAAATAGACTCCACATCCAATGGTCCCATTCAAGTGGCTTGACACTGAATACAATACCACCAAAGTTGACTATTAAAATCTGTCCGCCTAAGCATATGACCCAAATGACCATGAAAATATAGTTGTTTTGAATGCCTGCAAAAACATTTCTTTCATTATGCAATTTGCGAGCATTTATCTCATTGAAAAGAGTCATGATAACAAACACATTGAAAATAATTGTAAAATGAAGACTTGAATCGCGCAATTTTCCTATATCATTATACTTGACTATGTCATCTACACTCATCCAGCTTTCAACTAAACAAAAATAAAATTTTCTTTATTGTTTGTTTTTACTAAATGCAGAATCAAATAATTACTGCCAAATGAAAGTCCATACAAAACAGCCAATTGATATATGGACTGTCCGACTATGTTTTTCATCATGGTCAGAGAAACAATGTGCTTTGTTCGGCCATATGGTTTTCGCTTGAGCAAGTCTTCAGTGGGAGGCTCGGTGGCCAGGGCCAACGAAGCCAGACTGTCCATTACCAAATTTACCCATAGCATTTGAACAGCTTTAAGTGGAACTGATTGAATTGCAGCTGCACATGTAACACTAAAAACTCCGGCAACAAAATTTACAGTTAGTTGAAATTGTAAAAATTTGGCTATTGCGTCGTAGACATTGCGACCCCACATCAACGCTTTGACTATTGAACTAAAATTATCATCAGTTAAAATTATATCAGAGGCCTCTTTTGCCACGTCAGTTCCTTGAATACCCATTGCAAAGCCTACATCGGCTCGTTTCAATGCTGGTCCGTCATTTGTACCATCCCCCGTAACAGCCACTACTTCTCTATTTACCTTAATAAATAATCATAGATTTTAAATTCACTAAGAGCAGATTATTTTCTCGTATGAATTAAAAAAAAAAGTATGTTTTTTTTTAACTAAAAATTAAATAGAATATTTACTTTTAGAAATTTTCTGATTCGTAAAACAAGCATAAAAAAGTAAATTTTTTGACCAGTAAATTGTATGACCAGAAAAAAAAATGGTCAGAGTGATTGACAAAAAAAAATTTTTTTTAAAAAATTTTGAGACCAGTTGATCATAAAATTAATTATTCGAATTTTTGAAGTAAAAAATTTGACCACATCTAACCACTCAGGAACTCTTTTTAAAAATACATATTTAGAAAGAACAAATTTTATCCTGCTCTATTTATACAGACAAAATCGATCAATTTGTAAACCAGTTGTTACCATCAGCCAAGAAATTTTTTGATCAGAGTCAGAATTGGGATTTTCAACAAGATGGGTCTAGTTCACATACTGCTCATTCTGCACGAGATTTGCTTCAAGAAAAAGAAAAATTTGTAGTCCTTTGGTGCCCAAGATCGGCTGATCTTAATCCAATAGTGAATTTATGATCATATATAGACCATAAAATTGCCAATACAAAGATAACATCAATAGAGCATCTAAAAAGGGTTCTTTTTTGATTAATGGTTGAAAGTCTCAAGTGAAATAGTCAAAAACATGATCGAATCTATGCCAAAACGTGTCGCTGAGTCTATTAAAGCTAAAGGTAGTCATTTTAAATGTTAGAAAATATTATATTCTAAATTTTGTAGTTTTTTTTTTTTTTAATAAAACAAGCCTTTTTTTTTTGCGATTTTTTCATTTCGGTTTTTTTATCTATCCTAGTTTTTGCACTTATCCCACCAAAATTTTTTTTTCTGAATAGAATTCAAACAAAAAAAATTTGTTTGTTTTATCTCTAGCCGCCTAGCTTCCCAGAAACTAACGTTGCATAAAATAAAATAAATGTTCTAAATTTTCTAGACATACTGTATATTAGTTAAGAATAATTACAATGGTCGCTTATATTTCTACCAGATAATGAACACACAAGAACAAAGAACAAGAAAAAAGTGACTCAATTTCAAGACACGTTCTAGACAAAATAGGCGACTTATTTCTAAGCCTTGTTTGTAAAGCCAGGACGCATTTTTAAAATATTTATCAAATTAGGAATTAAATTGAAAAACAATTAATTAATTTGATGAAAAAATATTTTTTCTAACAACTATTGATCACTAAAATTTTTTCAAAAAACTTAATTTAGAAAAAAATTTTAATTAAAATCTTTGAAGCTTTTTTTTTTCATTTCGGAAAATTCAAAATTTAGGCTTACTGAATTTTTGCTTTCTACAATACCATTGACTAGTATATACTTGTCAGTTGGAGACGATCGGGCCAATACTCTAAGCTGAGGCCAAACTTTGTCCAACAAATCCTGTTTAACTTGACCATTTTGATCACGAATTTTTTTATTGAATTCTTGACTTTCTAAAATAAGATAGTCGTCACCAGGTCGGACAATTCCACATTTCATTGCAATAGAAGTGGCTGTGTTTATATTGTCACCAGTTACCATGCGAACTGTGACTCCACTGGTTTGACATTTGCGTATGGCATCAGGAACCTCCGGTCTAACCGGGTCCTCAATACCGACTAAGCATAAACAAGTCAAGTCTGTGATTATGTCTTGTTCATCGTCCCAGTCTAGCTCTTGGTCAAAATATTTAGCATTTGGCTGACTGGTTGATGTCTGGCTTTCTTTTGGTATAAAATCTCGACTAGCCACACATATAGTCCTGAGGCCGTTCATAGCCATTGGTTCAACTACTGAGCGCACTATGTCATCTATTTTTTCTGCTCTTAGTCGAATTGGCTTGCCATCTGAATTAAGATACCAGCCACATTTGGCCAAAACCATTTCTGAGGCTCCTTTTGAATACATCCTATACGAATTATTTATTTCTTTATTGTTCACAATTGTACTCATCATTTTACGCGCTGAATTAAATGTAAACACCTTTACAAATTGATCATTCGGAAATAGAGCTCTTGTTTGTTCATAATTTCCGCCCAGTTTATTCACAAAACCAAGCAATGCACATTCAGTTTTGTTACCAATTTGTTTAGGCATTTCACCGTCTTGTTTGGCCGGCTAAATTTTGAAAATTTAATATTTTTTATTTATTTAGTTGTTGGAATAAATCAAAAAAATAAATACTTCTATCATTGAAGTATAATTGCTATTAATTGACGCCGATTCGTAGATCAATTGACATATTGCTTCATTTACTTGTGATTTTTCAGGCACTCTTTTGTGATGTATACCGCCAACCCAGCACTGCACCACTGTCATTCTATTTGTAGTCAAAGTTCCTGTCTTATCCGAGCAAATTGTAGTCGCATTACCCATTGTCTCACATGCATCCAAGTGTCTCACCAGATTGTTGTCCTTGGTCATTTTTTGTACTGCAAAAGCAAGAGCTAGTGTGACAGCCAAAGGCAAACCCTCGGGCACTGCTACTACCATTACAGTAATTCCTTGTATCAAATAAGACAATATGTATCTAACAAACGACTCGTTCCATTTGTTCTTTTTTATTTCTAGCTCAACTATTAGCATTCTAATTAAAAGAATTAAAAATGTCAAAACTGCTGCTGTTATGCCAATATATGTAATTTGAATGACCAGCTTAGTCAATTTAGACTGCAAGACTGATTTTTGTTTTTTCTCTTTTTTCTCATCGATTCCATTTGGCTCTTTTTTCGGTGCTACTTGAAAAAATTATTTTAGTAAGTAATTAAAGAAGATCTGACCCAAATGCTTAGTTTGAAAATTTATATCAAAATTGTTATTTCTCATTTTATAAGCTCTTAAAGATATTCTTTGTTTCACATTAAACAATATTGCTATATTTTATTTGGGTCTATCATAAGGAGACAGTCATTTTGTGTCACATGGACTTAGCTGTAAACCAAAAATGAATAGCTCTGCTATAGCTGGTTTCTTATACAGACAGTTTTGTCAATTTATTTTAAGATATCATTTATTTGGATTTGTTTTTTAATGGTGAAAAGAAGCATAATCAATTTGATGTAAAACAAAATTTATTAACTAAAAAATCATTTGGCATAAACAGATTTTTAGAAGCAGTAAAAGTTGAGAAAATTCTTCGCTTTTGCACTTGTAAAATGTACAATGATTCAATGTGTTTTTTTTTATCATTATAATTTCTTTAAACAGAAAAATATCTCATTTTTAAACAATTATAAAGTTTAAATAAACAAGTAATGCTTTAAGAAGATGCAACGCTGTGTAACACAAATGGTCAATGGTCTAAAAGGTAAATCATGCGAAAAAAAATTCCATAGTTTAAATATTCTACAGTTGGAACAACCAAGATCTAGAGGAAATCAAATACAAAAGTTCTAACTATCCAAAGGAATAGGATTGATTAAAATTTGAAAACTTTATTCATTGTTTAAAGCAGTTAAAATAATTATTTTTATCAGTTAGGTTTACTGACTTTTGCAAAGAAAAATAAAGAATCAAAATTTAGGTTTTTTTTAATGAAGCTAATCAAAAAATTCAAAATTTGATCATTCTTGTGTAAGTAAAACTGATGCTAACATTTTTATTTCAGAATTTAGTGAAAAGTGATAATGAAGTTTTGTCAAATGTTAGACGCAAGATGTTTGAAAAAATTTCTTTTCAGCCTGGATCTGTTGATTTTCCTGAGTTACAACTTGAACAAATTCTCCTATAGAATAGAATTTTCGAGTCAACTCGTTGTGAAAAATTCCCAACACTACTGAAAAAGAAATTTGTCACAATCTGTGAATAAATTCAAAAACAAGATGAAGTTCAGTAGAAAACAGAGGGCACCATCTTCAATTGATGCACTTACATACCACAGTTCATTATACTACTACAACTACCATAAAGAACTTTTATGTTCATTATTCTAATATTTTAAATGACTTAATAAAAGTAGATATTACTGGCTAATTTCTATTGAATTCTTTTCTAATATTTTCTGCTTTCTCTTTAATTACATAAAAAGCTGTATGAAAAATAATTAAAACAACATCCAAAAAAAAATGGTTGCTATTTTGTTAATTAAAAAAAAATAACAGCTTATTAAACTTACTTCTATTTTTGCTTTTTGGTTCTTTGTCATCGTCATCAGTGCTAGGCTTACCACTAGTAGCTCCCAAAAGAGTCATTATAATGCCAGTCTGAGAGTTAAGACCGACAGCAGTAACCAAAAACTGTCCAGTGCCTTCCATAACATGAGTTCCCGAAAATATAGTCACATTTTCAAAATCATTTTTTTTAATAAGATCAGTTTCACCGGTTAAGGAAGCTTCGTCTATTTTAAGATCACTGGCCTGAGTTACAATACCGTCTGCTGGAATTAAATCACCATATTTAACACAACAAATATCACCAACTACCAACTCTTTGACATTTATTTGAACAACTTGACCATTTCTAATCACTGATGATTTATTTTCTTGTGCTATTCGATCTTGCAGACCGCGAAATTTGCGCTCTTTCCTCCAATCATTAAAAGAAGAGACTCCAACTACCACAATTACTGAGACTGCAATGGCAACTCCTTCAACCCATTCTAAATTACCGATATCTTGCGATTTAACTCTCACTTCTTCATCAACGTTTTCATCTTTAGGGTGATAAAATGAAAGTCCTATTGATATTATTCCACACACAATTAGCAAAATTAAAAGTGGCTCTTTTAACTGTTCGAATGCCAAGCGAAATATTGACTTGGGTGGCTTTGGTGGTATTTCATTTTTTCCATATAAACGAACCCTTTTTTCCAAGTCATTTTTTTCACCGGTCAAACCGGTCAACAAATTTGTCTTCAAATGATTGGCGAACAAGTCCATACTGCCATATATTTGATTTATTCTGTCTCTTGCTTCAGCATTTTTCAGCTCCATTATTTCTTTCAGATCGGATACTTTAACATCAGGTTCAGTCATCTTTCAATAAATCTAGTGGTTTTATTTTTTTCAAAAAATTAAATATAATTCAATTAAGACATAAAGTGAGATTTTTTTTTTTAAATTGACGTTTATTTGATTAAAAAATAAGTTTTTTAATACATTTAAGCCAAGTTTACATAATAACTATTTCCTGATTTAGAAAAAAATAAGAACGAGGGAGAATCTCCAAGGAATTTTTTTTTTGAATATAAAATTCAAAACAGCTACCAGACTTATGAAAAAATTGATCGATATTTACCTAATGTTTCGATCGATAATTTAAAAATTTTTTTTCAAAAATTTGTTATTGTTTGATAAAAATGACTAGAAACATTTGTTTTCTAAGAAAGTGAAAAATGATTTTTTGAACATAATTGATAAGGAAATTTTTTTTTTCTCTTGAATGTTTTAGTTTTGTCGTTTTACTTTGCCAGTTTTAATCAAAGACTCTAATTGAGTGAAAAATTTAATTTTCAAATCGATTTTACATGACTGATTTTTAGATATTACCTGATAATGGCACGGATCAATAAAATCTAGAATTTTACATAAAATATTTGATTACTAATTTATATTTATTTATATTTGAGAAAAAATCTAATTAAACTAATAAAAATAAAATATTTTAATTAAAATTAAATTCCATCTTCGAACTCTTTTCTTATTTGCATTGAAACACAGCATGGTAAACCTTTTTTACAAAAAATAAAAAGAAAAAACTTAAAAATTATTTTAATTTGATTAAAAGTTCAAAAGCTCACAAATCGCTGCCAAAAAGTCTGTAAATATGGAGCCCTTTAGAGAAATTAAAACATACAAGAAAAATCAATTCATTTTTTATTTGGTTACCTCAATGTAGTGTTTGTATCTTGTAACAGGTCTTAAATACAAAAGACCAAATGGATAGGTTAAAAATTGAAGAATGCTTACACACAGACTTTCACCAGATTCATCTGAAGCATAGGCAGCATAGCAAGGGCTGCAGAAAAAGGCAAATATGCAATCTTCTACTGGATAGCAGCAATCCAACAATGAATACCTCCACTCATTTCCTGGCTGTTCAACAATGCTTTGCAAAATAAATTCTTAAGACGAAATTAAATTAAAAATTCAATCGGCAAACCATTACATCATTTTGTTGAATTAAAAACTTTTTTGATTGTTCAAAGAAAATTGCTCAACATTTTTTATACCGAATATTGTTTTAGTCGAATGATTTGGTATTCAAATGCATCATTGATATTTTAATTTTTTCAATATCACATGATTTTAGAGATTTAATTTTCAATTTTTATTATCGAGTAGATTTTTTTGTTGATTTAAATAAATTTTAAAATTAAAGCTACACTTGACTAGTACTAAGATTGTCTGACATTTCAAATCAAAATAAAACAAAAAATTTATTTAATTTGAATTAAAATTGCGATTATTTTGAAAGCATCCGCCATATGTGCGTCTTAGTTTTTAGAAAATAAATTATAATTGAAAACTTTTTTAATTTAATTTTATATAACCGAATGATTTATTTTTGCAAAAAAAAAAGACAAATAGATGAGGAAAATTTTCTATGTGTGTTAGGAGGCGACCAAGTCTGGCCGCTCCGAACGCGGTTAAATCGAATAAACTAAACTAAACTTATTTTGTAGTAAAAATTGAATAATCTTATAATATTTTTGAGTTAAGACATGATTGAAAAAATAATTGTAAAAAATGAATAACGGATGATGCATAAGT
>PJRA01000444.1:94043-124283 GCA_016987375.1 Brachionus koreanus | reverse complement strand
AAGTTAACTTAACTTTTGTCCATTTACTTATGCATCACCCGTTAAATTTATTGAATATAAAACAAAAAAGGAAGTAGCACAAAGGATTCAAAAGACCCATTCGGTCTTTAAATACGCCAAATTTGGCAGTTTTGAGATTTTTACTACAAAATAAAATAAAGTAGAAAATCGAATTTTTACAGGCACAAATCTAGATCAAAGTTTGAACAAAAAAAGACAACTTAATTCACTTACAGTATTGCAGTTGGAACCGTTGCAGTTAGTGTTGCTAATAAACAAGGTCATCCAACTAAATCAAAAAATGCAAAGAAAGATAGAAAAATAAGAGCGGCAGATTACATGTTTAATTGATTTTATTTTTCTGTGATTTGTTTTGTATTTTTTGATTTTTGTGGATGACCTTGTTCTTTGAGACCACTAACTGCAACGGTTCCTATTACAATACTCCAAGTGGATTAAGCATTCAATGTCTACATGAGCATGAATAAACTTCACTGATCTTGACCATGCCATAAAACATTCAAATTTTCTTAATCCATTGTTTTTGAAAAAAATTGAATAAGATTTTAAATGAAATATTTTCTTGTTACCAAATGGTTTACAAAAATAAATAAACTTTTGAAAAATTTTATTAGTAAATATTTTTGTGAAAATGAAAAAAAAAAGCTTTAAAAAAATTACATATTATGTTCTAAATTCATAAAACAACATTTATAAGTTGATAAATTTATCATGATTAAATTTAATGTAATAAAGTAAAAAAGCTTTATAAAATTGAACTTGTGCCTTTAGAAAAAATCCTTGATTTTCAACAAATAAAAATAAACCAACTTACACTCTCATAATTGAGTTGCAGAATTTTTATGCTACAATTTGATTTACACCAAGCCAAAGAAAACTATATATTAAAATTATGCATTTATTTCATATATAGATAATTTTCTATATAAACTTTGCCTTCCGCAATTAATTAGCGAAGAGAATAGTGCAAAAATTTGTCTTTTATTTCTATCAGTACTCAAATGTTTTAAAAAAGCAAAGTCGCAAAAAGTCTATATATGAATATACATAATATAATAAATTATAATAATTGTTTGTGAACTAGAATAAATTTAATTAAGACAATGATAATGGAACTGGACGAGCCAGGCAATCAAATACCTGTATTTCGGCCAACATTCGAGCAATTCAAAGACTTCAAGTCCTACATTAGTCACATTGAGAGTGAAGGCGCGCACAAATTCGGACTGGCAAAAATAATACCGCCACTAGAATGGGTGCCTAGAAAAAGCGGCTACACAAACATAGATAATTTTAAGATAAAGACTCCTATTAGTCAACGAGTCGAGGGAAAAGAGGGCATATACACACAATATAATATACAAACAAAATCGCTTTATTTGCGCGAATTTGAAAAGTTGGCCAACAGCAAAAACCATCAGACACCGTCACACAAAGACTTTGCTGAACTTGAGCGCAAATACTGGAAAAATTTGACATTCAATCCGGCAATTTATGCCGCAGACATATCCGGCACACTAACAGACCCGGATCAACCCTATTGGAACATAAATAAACTTGGCTCCATACTTGACGATTTAAAAGACGAATGCAAGCTAACAATAGAAGGAGTGAACACGGCCTATTTGTACTTTGGCATGTGGAAAGCTTCATTTGCCTGGCACACTGAAGACATGGACTTGTACAGCATCAATTATTTGCATTTTGGCAAACCCAAATCGTGGTATGTGGTGCCGCCTGAACACGGCAAAAGACTTGAAAGACTTGCTGGTGGTTTTTTCCCGAACAATCTAAGAGATTGTCCTGCTTTTCTCAGACACAAAATGACTATTATTAGTCCTAGAATACTTAGTAAATATTCTATACCTTTTTATAGAGTGAGTCACGTGATTTTACTTGTGAAAAATTTGTTCTATTTTGCTTTCTTGTTTCTTTTAGGGAGTTCAAGAAGCTGGCGAGATTATAATAACATTTCCGTACAGTTATCATGCTGGATTTAATCACGGTTTTAATTGTGCAGAATCGACAAACTTTGCCACCGAGAGGTGGATCAATTTTGGTAAAATAGCATCGCATGTAAGTTAAACAAAGAGAAAAAAAATTTTTTTTTGCGAAATTTTTTATTAAAAAAAATAAATAAATAAATTCAAAAAAAAAATAATTTTTTTTTAAGTGTTTGTGTCGACCTGACATGGTCAAAATAAACATGGAAATATTTGTAAAAAAATACCAACCTGAACAATACGACAAATGGAAGAGTAGTCTTTGGCTGAAACGAAGGGCCAACATTAGTCAGTCGCAAAGTTTCAATCACTTTCTCAGACTCAGATACAATACTGGCATGATCGAGCTTATAAACAAAGTAATCAAGAACACAAGCTCGACCATGTACGTTCAGCCAGACACTAGTTTAGTCAAACTTTCAATGATCAAAGTTCTCGAGCTCATTGAATCAATAGACAAGTCTTATGCCCAAATTCTAAAATCAAATAATTTTGATTTGAATAGTGCCAATCAAATTGTCAAGCCATGTAACCTAATCAAAAATTGGAAAATAAAATTTTTTTTTTTGATTTTTTTGTGTTTTTTAAAGATCTAGACGAAAGTTTAATAGAAGAGATCAAAGACGAGAGAGTGATGGAAATAAATAGAATTGAATCGACTTACTATCCACACTGTTCAATATGTTATCTATTCAAACATTCAAAAATAAATCAGAATGATTTGATGACACCTAAAAAAACCATCAATTCCGAAATACTTATTCCGGAGATATGTTTTTTGAAAAATGTAGCCGAGCAAAGTTTTGACCAACTATTCGGAAAAAAGATAGATTGTCTTCTTGAGTGCAAGGCATGCAAGCTAATGGTTCATCAAAATTGCTATTTTGGCAGTTTAGCCAGTGCGGAAATATACGGAGGTGGGAGTGTGGAAGGCCGGTCAAATTGGCTATGCGACAAATGCATATGGATGGTTGGCAAAAACACCCCTGAGCCGACATGTTGTTTGTGCATGCAGCGAACAGGCGCTCTAAAACAGTGCCAAGACAAAAATAAATGGATTCACGTGACCTGCAGTCTAGCAACTAGTGGTCTATTGTTCAAAGATCCGATGACAAGGTCATTTGCTACTGTTGATAACGTGTCCAAAAATTCTACCTGTCAATACTGCTCCAATCACCTAGGCTATACAGTAAAATGTGACGTTTCTGACTGTGACACTTGTTTTCACGTAAGTTGCGCTCTCAAACAAACTAATGACCAAAAATGTGTCTTCGATCAGAACGATTGGCCAAAACTAATCACAATTCTTTGTCCACAGCATGCTTATTTGAACAATGTGTGCTCTTTGAGCAAAAAGCAAATCGCATATCAAATTGGTAGCCGGGTCAAATGTGAGAATAAAGTGTACAAAGTTTTAGATTTTGATGAGCAAATTTTTTATCAAGTTGATTTCGGTGATGGTACATATAGCAATGATATGTTACCAGAAGACATTTTAGTAAATGAAATACTACTGATATGCTTTTTTTTAGTTAAAGAATTTTTTTAAGGATTTTAGTGGTGTACCGAGTCCAGGTAGTATAGTTAATGTAAAATGGGATGATGGTTCTGTATACACTTCAACATTTTTGGGCATAAATCAGACCTATATGTACACGGTAAAGCAATAGTTTATGTTAACATTAAATTTTATTTTTTGTTTGTAACTAATTTATAATAACATATAGCTCGAGGATGAAAGTGACACACAAATGATCAAAAAGCTGCACAAAGAAGTCCAGCCTTTGGTCGAAGATGACGAAATGCCAAGGCGACAGACGGCCAAGAGCAAACGACTGCCGCCCACTAAGATTAAAAAATATTCTAAAAAGGCCAAAATTGACTACGACTCAGCCGATCGTCAACATCACGATCATATGTCTTGTTGTTTGACAATTCAAGACTTGTTAAAGTAAATAAAAGTGTAAATAAAAAAAATCATTACGTCTTACTAATAGTCTTTTTTAAACATTTTAATAAAGAAATTTTTAAATATTTTAAAATTCTTGAATAAACGATTTTTAATATTATTTTTCTTTTTTTCTTTTTCTAAATTATTTATTTATTAAAACAATTAAATTTGTTTTAAGTTTTAATTGAAATAGAATTTTTATTTTGAAATTTTTCTCTTGAAAGAAATGAGCGAACCCGGCTGTGTTTTTTGTAGAATAGTAAAAAAAATAGACAAAGAGGCTAATATTTTGTATGAAGTGATTTAAATAAAAAGAATAAAAATTCAAATTGTTTTTGTTCATGCTAGGATGACGAAGTGATTGTGATAAAAGACAAATTTCCACTTGCCGACAATCATATTCTAGTGCTACCCAAACAGCACATACCAAATGCTAAACATTTAACAGAAAATCATGTGAATTTAGGTAGAAATTTTTAAAGAAACAAAAAACTTTAAGTGAAAAATATTTTCGAATTTAGTCGAAAAAATGAACGAAATTGGCACCAACAAAATGAAAGAATTGAATGCAGATTTGACAGACATGACCAGTGGTTTCAATTGGCCTCCGTTAAACACCATTAGCCATTTGCACCAGCATTTCATTTCGCCATCATCTAATATGTCGATTTTTAGGAAAATTTTGTTCTCGCGCAAAAATTTCTATTTTGTCGACGTAAGACATATTTTTTTTCTAAATTAAATTTTGATAAAATTAGTTTTTTTTTTTTCAATATTTAAAAGGTGGCCTATATACTTAAACGAATAAGAAAATAATAAACGAAAAAAGAAATTCTAGGATGAAAAATTTTTTTTAAATAAAGGCGTTATTTTGTTTGACATTAATTTTATGCGTAAACTTTATTACGCGATAAATTTTTCACTTATTTGAATTCTTTTAAATAAATAAAAAATTTTTTTTTCTAAAATAAAATTTAAAAAAAAAATAATTTTTGATTTCATTGTTCTAATCTTCAGAGACACACTGCTTGGCTCTTGACAAAAATATATTAATAATTTTTTAAATTTGTAACCATGGCAACCAATTAACAAGAAAAAAAAAGAGAAAAAAAAACTAAAAATTTTCATATTTTAGACCCAATTTAATCGGAGAATGCCAATATGGTCCGATTAACAGTTGATTTGATTACCAAGAACGGCCCAGGTCACAACAAGCGACGACCAGATGAAACCGTGCCACAATATCTGAGCCGATTAACACACTTATACCTTCAAGAAAAATCCATTGACAAGCTAGTAAGACTTGATTTTAATAGTTTTCTACTACACAATCTTCTTTTTTTTTCCTCAGGACGCAATACCACTTTGCAAGAACTTATCTGTTCTTTATCTCTATGACAATTTTATTGAAAAAATAGAAAATTTAGAATTCGCACCTAAACTAGAACATCTGTATCTTCAAAACAATCAAGTTAGACGCCTAGAAAATTTGAATTCGTTAACCAAGTTAACAAAATTGTAGAACAAAGATAAAATGGTCTCACAAAAAAATTATTTTTTTGTTTTTTTTCAAGGTTTATTGGAGGTAATTGTGTGAAAGTGTTGGAAGGCTTGGAAAATATTGAATATTTAAACGAGCTTCAAATAGATAACCAAGAGCTGCCCTCAGGAGAAAAATTAATTTTTGACCCACGGACTTTGTCCAATTTAGTACAAAGCCTGACTGTTTTGAACATATCTGGCAACAACTTGGACACATTGACCGAAATTGGTTCACTTAGAAATTTACAAGACTTAAATGCGTCCAATAATTTGCTTAATGATATGAAAGAAATGACTATTTTGTTAAAGTGCTGGCCGCATCTATTTAAGCTGAATTTAAGCGGTAATCCTCTATGCCAGAAGAACAAGTATCGCGAGCGCATAATTGTACTGGCGCCAAATATACAAATATTGGACGAGAAAGAAATTAAAGAGCTGAGCCGGCAATTTTTACAAAATTGGAAAATGTCAAAAGAAGTCTACAAGCATCGCGCCGAATCAAATGAGTTTCATTCGGAATCATTGCATGCCGAATTGCCGCCTATCAATAACATGAATCAAATGCCAACCTATGTAATGCCAGGTAGGATTTTTCCTAAAATTAATTCTTAAGAGATTGGGAATTTGTTTGTGAAATTTTTGCTCAAAAATATTTTCTTTCTTCAACTATTAAATACCTGATTTAAAAAATATAATTGTGTAATTTTAAGTTTAAAATTTTTTTTTTAACAATTTGATAATAAAATGCTTGTTTAATTAGAAAAAATATCAACCTTGGTTCACATTTTATTTTTAAACTATGAAACCTAATTAAATGATCATTAATTTTAACAAATAATAAGTAAATAGTTTATAAAATAAATTCATAAATTCTAAATAAATGAATAAAGATCTGTTCATTGATTCATTTGATTCTTCAAACATAAAGCATCTCTTTCGTCAAATAAAAAATTTTTTTTTGCCCCCACTCTCTCAAAGATTTGAAAAAAAACAAAATTTGCTTGTCTTCAAGTCAAAATATCTCAGGTATTCATAGTCATAACTCATTAAATATGCACCAAACCTGAAAGTTCATTATCTCTAAAAATAAAAATTTTGAAATTTTGTTGCTGTTACGTCATTATTTGAAAAAAGGCCTATCAGCAGCATTAGTAACCTAGCAGTAAAATATGTCTAGCCAAAGGTGAAAATGTGTTTAAAATCAGAAGGTTAAATAAATTTTATAGTTGTGATAGACTAAATTAACAAAGCAGGAGAAATACCCTAATCACTCTGGACACTTTAGAGACTTTTCCTTTTTTTTTTAATTATAGAGACATTTTAATCAAAATTTACTAAAAATGTTCAAAAAAAAAACTGCAAAAAGTGCAACATACTTTGTTGCACCTTTTTAACTAATGTTATCTAAAAAAAATTTCAACAAGGTTTTATTAATTGATTATTATTGATTTGATTTCTTTAAAATAAAGTAAATAAAAGTTTTATTTTGGTTAAAAAAGGTGCTACAAAATATGATGTGAATTTTTTAAAAATTGAATCAGATCTCCACGTTATCGCCTCTTTCTTTTAGAGTTTCTAGTACCAAAAAAGCTAGCATTGACTCATAATTCAAACTTCTTATTTGGAAGAGTTTTGTTGCTTGTCTTTTAAAGCAGACATACAGTATTTTAGATGCGGTCTAAAATATGTTTTGTATTATTGCAAAAATGATTGATCACCAAAATCACCAAATTAATTAAAATAAATTTACAAATAAAAAATAATAAAATCAAAATGCTTTATAATTTAGGTAAAACAACTGATATTTTCTAAAATGAAATTAATGATTATTCATTTATTTAGTAATTTAAAATCACTAGACACTTGTTTTAATTGTTAAAAAAAAATACTTTTAAAAATACAAGACAAATCAATGTTGAAATTCACTACACATGCAATCATCCCCATAAACAACAACCCTTTCACAATTAACTTTTTTCAAAATTGATTTGTCTTGTTTCAAATGTTGTTCTGTGTGAGCAATTTGAAAAAAGTTTCACAATAATTTCCAATCTCAATTGACCGCTCATGTTGAATTGCTTTCTTTTTCGTTTTTAATAGAGGGCTATCAAATTGTAGTAGAAAAAGGTATAGCATAAAATTGAGTCTTGTTATATTTTCCTTTTTAATTAATAGTTTTTTTTTTAATATTTTACTCTATTGACCCGCATGTTGTTTTCGCTTAGTGTATTTAGAAATTATCTTACTAGCATGAGGCATGTGTTTGACTGAAATAAAATTTTGTTTTAAGAGCACAGACGAAAGCAACTAATTAGCTCAGGCTTGGCTAAGCACCGCAGTTTTCTCTCTGGAAAAGCCGTCAAAGCTTCATCACTCAACAACAAGTAAAAGCATTTTTAGCTTAGACTGCTTTAAATGAACACTATTAATTTTAAGAGCAATGGTAGAACATGGATCAAGATACGGAATGCAGCCAATTCATGTTTTCAAAAATAGAATTAATCATTTTTTTTCTTCCGAGAACAATTTGTTGCTTAAGCAACAACAGCAGCATCCAAGTCCCAATGGAATTCATTTGACGCCAATTCAACGTAAACCAACTTATTTACATGAAGATTTTGTTTTGTCTCCCAAAGATTAAATTTAAAATTATTTTTGCTACAAAAAATAAAAAAAAAATTTTTTTTGGTTTTTGATTTTTTTATATCTAAAACGCTTGAAAACGTTTAAAAAAAATTGCCAATCATATAGTTTAACTTTTGGGTTTAGATGGAAGAGAATAAGAAATTTTTTGAACAAAAAGCAGCCACTACAGAGTTTGTGATAAATCTGGACGGCGATGAACCCAAATTGACCACTGCTAGACTGAAAGAAATTGGAGAATGTGTTGTCTATGATGAAGTCGGCAATCGGCTGACTATGAGTCAGCTTTGGTCTGAGTTTAAGACAATTTTTGTTTTTGTCAGGGTAAATATTTATTTATTTGTTAAAAGCTAATCAAGTTCATCAAACAATTTCATATTTACACATTTTTAAAATTAATTTTTCTAATTGATATTTAATATTCTAAGCTAGTAGGCTAGATATTTTATGATATGTAGCACGAGTCTCTAAACCAAATTTTAATTAATGAGATAACAAAAAAAAATAGTCTTATATTCACCTGATCTGTGTTTTAATTTATTTAATTATTCAAATAAAGTTTAAATATTTGGAAAAAAATTAAATATTTATCTCCAAAGAGTTTTTTGTGTTTTACAAGCAAAGAATATGTCGAAGATTTGGCAATGGTGCCTAGGGAAAGCTTAAAACAATCTCAAGTCAGACTGGTTCTAATCGGCTGTGCCCACTGGAAACACATTCGAGTAATAATAAAAATAACAACTTTATTATTTTTTTTGTAAAATTATTTTTTAATAATTTAAAGCTATTCGGAGTTGTATTGTAGTTTATCGCTCCTCAAGCTAATAAAAAAAGACAAAAAATTAAAATTTTATTAAAACTAGTAAAAATTTAAATTTTAGGAATTTAAAAAATTGACCAAATATCCATACATGATCTTTTGTGACACTGATTACGATGTGTACAACCGACTTGGATTTCACAAGAGCAAAGACATAGGCTCACCAGCCGACAGTCCACACATAAAGTCGTCTAGCATGGGAGGTTTTTTTTCATCGCTCTACCGAGCGGTCACTTCTTCGAGCAAGTTCGACTATCAAGGAAATTTTGACCAGCAAGGCGGAAGTCTGATTGTCAGCCCGGACTTGACAGTGCATTATTTTCATTCAGACAAAACAGCCTGTGATCATACACCTATTAACACGCTATTAAGCATTGCTGGAGTGCCGACCATTCTATTTTCTCATGACAAAGGATCTCAATCAAAAGTATTCAATAATTAATAGTTTCATTATTTTTTCTTTATTTAATAATTTTTATCAAATAAAAATTTTGAATATTTTTTTTTTTTTTTTTTAACTAGGCTCTGCAAATACACAAGGCAAATTTATTTTTTATCTTATTAAATTTCATTATTAATTATTAAATTTCTACAAAACGTCAAATTAAATTAAACATGTAAACAAATATTTATGAAAAAAAAACGGCTCTTGAAACTTTGCTATTATATTTCATCTAGGAGAGAGAGAGAGAGAAAAAAAAAATATTTTTCTTGTTCGTTCAAGAGCTTACCAAACAATTTATCTTTACAGAAAATGAATCACTCAAAAAAAAAAATTAACCCGGTTTCTTGAGCTATGATAGATAAGCCAACTTGGTCAAGATTTAATCACTTCGACCAGGGCTTCAAATTTGTACACATATAGATAAAATTATCTTTTTATTTTTTTTGTTTTTGCTTCGAAAAAATAAAATTATCTTTTTAATGTCTTAAAATATTTTTCTTCTTTTTGAAGTAATATTTATTTTGATTAGATATCGAATAAGCTAAAATAATTTTTTTTTTATTACCTAATCAAATAAAGAGAAGAATTTATCACTGTTTTAATTATCTTTTTTTTTTTTTTAGTAAATTTTTACTTAACAAGCGACTTTTGATCAAAAAAGCTCTTCAAAAACGGGTTTTAAAACTTAATTTAATTTGATACAATGCTGCATCATGATCAGTCCAAGATGATCCAAAATGAGTTTTTGTATCCGTCAAGTGATGCGCGCTTCATAGACGAGAACATGATGGATGACTTGATAAATGTGAGCTCGGACCACATTAACATGGACAATAGCAAGCAAGTAATGGGATCGAATTTCATGACCGAAGACTATTTTGCCCCATACAATTACGGCTCTCAAAACTCTCAGTATAGCTTTCACACTCTTCAGCCGCCTAATCAGCAGTACCAGTTCGGTGGCCAGGCTCCGTCCTACATGAATTCCATGCTGCAACCTGTGGCCAACTATTCGCCCAAGCTGATCACCAGGACTCCCTCTATCAACTCGTCAACTGGCTCTTCTTCGCCCTCATCTGTTTCTTCTAATCTAAATTCAACCAACAATACTGAATTTGACTCGAACAAGGCTGATCTGGCCGAAATTGCCAAAAAAAAAAACCTTGCCGGACAAAAATTGACCGACGAAGAAATGCAGCTATTGATTAAAGACCGACAAAGAAAAGACAATCACAATATGAGTTAGTCAATTTTTAGAGTGAAAAATTAATTGAAAATTTTATTTTATTTATTTATTTTTTCAAGTTGAAAGAAGACGAAGATTTAATATAAACGATCGAATAAAAGAACTTGGACAACTGTTGCCCAAAAGTGGAGATTAGTAATTTTTTTTTAAATTTTATTATTTTTTTTTGGTAAAAATTAAATAAATAAATTTTTTTTTAAATTATTTTATTATTTTAAAAAAAATTTTTTTGAATTTTTTTCTAGTGACACCAAGCAAAATAAGGGATCAATATTGAAAGCTTCGGTTGATTTTATCCAAACAATAAAAAGAGAATATGACGAGCTGAAAAAGCGAGACGAGTTCAACAGATATGTTTTGCAATTGAACAAAAAATTGTGCAATCGAATCAAAGAACTAGAGTCAATATGCTGTTCGCACGGCATTGACATAAGCCAAAATTTAAACTACAATAATCAAGTGTTGGAGAGCAATTTGAATCAGATTAATTCGAGTGAAATATGTCCCGATTTGACTTTGGGATTTGGTGAGAATATGGAAGTTTACTATCAATCTCAGAATACAATCGAAATGCCCAATTTAAATTTGGAAGAGAATTATTTTACAACATCGATTAGTTGTGCCAATGGACCGGTGAAACAGAAACGAACAAAAAATTCTAGCAAAAAAACCGATGCCAAACGAGAAAAAAAAGATGTCAAACTTCCAAAACAGGAGCCCATCAGCCCGACAGAAACTAAGCAAGCCGATTGTTTAAAAGATGTATCATCACCTTCGATTACCTCTACTTCTTTTATAAAACTAATGACCGATAATAGCAAAGATCCAGTTCTAACATCCGTTTCTTCACCGCCTGGTTCACCACAAAAACAAAATTCAACTGAATATTCGACTAAATCTCTTAATCAAAATAGTGACAGTATTAATCAAATGTCTGTTTCTATTCCATGTTTGGTCAATGCTTCAAATGATTGCTTTTAAAAATATTTATTTTTTTTCTTTTTCCATTTTGTTTACTAGTCAATGTTAAATTTCTTTTTTATGCTATTTTATATAGAGTTATATTTAATAAAAAATAATTGTTTGAGTTTTTTTTTTAATATTTAGAATATTTTGGCTCTTGAAAAATAAATTGATTTATTATTTTACAATTTAAAATTTTTAAAGCTGTAAAAAAAAAACATATTTTGTCCTCATACCGTTCATTTATACATGCACCATGATGTTGATTTTGTTCAGTTTTTGATGTAAATCTTTTTGATGAACCGATAAAGGACAATAAGAGAACATGGTAAGTTCCAACTGTCCAGTTGTAAAGAATAAACAACTGAAAAGATTAGGAAATTACAATCAGCCTTTCAAGCATCTCTCAAGCATGTTCTGATGAAAATTTTTTTTAAATGGACTTAAAAACCATTTTACAATTTTGTCCTCAACTTCAGCTTCTCTTGGATTTTTTTCTTAGCCTGAAAAAAAAATTATCATTTTTTAATTAGAAAAAAAATAAAAAGTAAATATTTGATATTTTTTGTTTTATCTTTTTTAATTTAGAAGATAAAAAACAAATTTTAAAAAATTTATTCAGCAATCATGAATTCAACAAAAAGATAAATTATTTAGCTGTAATCATTTTTTGTTTTTTTCAAATATAAATTCTGTAAAAATTTCCTCATAAAATGTCAAATAAAAAAATAATACAAATTTATTTAAGTTTTTATTGATTTATTTTTGGACAAGGGATTTTGACGCTTAAAAAAATAAAGCATAAAAAATTAAACCATCGATTTTTTTATTGCATTTTTTTTTATTAAAGCAAAAAAATCTTTTGTAAGCATAAAAAGCGAATCTGAATTTCTTTCAATCAAGATTAAAGTCATTTGTCTTCGATGGGACAAAGTACCTGATCTTAAGTCATTTGGTGACTATTTTAAAAAACAATGTGTTGAAAGTGAATCGAACAACTTGAAAATTTTTGCTTTAGTTTCCTACTTTGCTTCAACAAATAATACTTTAGAGAGCTTTAATGGCCGTACAAAGAAGTTTTTTACAAAAAGAGTACTATACTTAAAATACGGACACGAACTCTTTTAGACTATAAAGCTTACTTTACATAAAGCAAAAATGATAATTTTAGAAAAAAACGAAATTAAATTTATTGAAAGAAAAAAAATGTTTTTTAATTTAAAGGTTTTAGATTGAATATTTATTAATTTAAATTATCTTTTTTTATTAGTGGTCAAAATTTGTCTTTTAGCATTAATAACACTTTTTAAACTCGTATATACGCATCTTCTGAAAAACAATTCAGATAAACAGAATAATCTATACTAACATTATAATAGCCAAATCTTCAGGTTTACATATCAAATCACTCTCTTGATTCAACTTTTAAATAATTAATAAAAAATTTTGAAAAAATTGCATTATTGTTCTTAAAATTTGGTGCAATGTTATAAACCTTAAATAAATATCCGGATCTGGTGGTTCGGGGTTATAACACAAAATAATAAATTAAATAATTATCTTATTAATTAGTGGCCGCTTCTAGCCTAAACAAATAATTGAGAAAATAACTAAAAGAAAATTATAGCAAACAATAATTAGCTTCATGTCTAATATTTTACACAGTGTTAAATACTAGTGAATTTCTAAACGCATGAGATCAAAGTAAAACTGTGAAATCACTGTGAGATCACTGTGAAACTATAGACAAATAAATTGGTTAGAGTCCAGAAAACTACACCAGCAGCAATTAATTTTTGAATTTGAAATTTTTTGAATAGCCAAATTTTACTTTACGGACGTGCTAGTCCGTAATTTAGTTTTAGAAGAAAAAATCAGGGTCCGAATTTTGGATTAAGACTTATGTTATACTTGTTTTATGCTTAACTTGTTTTTTTATATACGAGACTAATTTTTATATGCTTTAATGACTAAACCTTTATACGTTACTAATTTTTTTTGGTTTATATTGGTCATATGTATACTTTCAGTGTTTAATAAAATAAGATTAAAAAAAAACTGAGTTTAACTACCTTAGTCTCATCCGAGGGTTAACAAATTTAAAAATAAATCAAAAATAATTTTATTAATTAGAAAAAAAAATATATAAAATATCAAAAATTAAAAGAAAAATATAAAAATTCTTCTTAAAGTAGGAAAAAAAACAAATTATATTTCTCTATTTGACAGGCATAGGCATTGGTGGCAATTGAGAGGTTGACGTTGGTCTCGAGCCTCGATTTTCTAAATCTTCAATTGTTCCCCTTAGTCGTTTTATTTCTTGTTTTTGATGTTCGATAATTCTTTCCAGTTCTTTTTGTTTCTCTTCGATCAAGTGATTGCCTTGATGGACATGCAAAGCTTGCACAATGGCGTCTGTTGTCGAGGCCGCATTTTTTCGACTAATTCCTAAAGCAGTCTCCAAGTCCTGGTTTCTTGATCTTGATATCTTAAGTTCCCGTCGCAAATCGTTTACTTCTTTGATCAAGGTCACATTTTCCTGCATTATTCGAATATTGTCAGTTTTGTGAATCTCCGAGTCTTTAAGCAGCTTGTGTTTAAGTGAATTGACTGTTTTTTCCAAGTGATCCCGCTGTCTGGCGTATTCTTTCTGAATGTCTTGGTCAATGTTGGCTGCTTCAGTCTAAAAATGAAATCTAATAAATTCTCATCTTTGAATAAAGTTTTTTTCTATTTTTTTTTAGCTCAATAACAAAATAATTTTTTTTTGATTTATTTTAATGAAAAATTATCAACAATTTCTTACCACATCATCGTGAACGTGTTTTTCAAAAATGTTCTTGATTGTTTCTTTCAGCAATTTTGGATCTTGTATATAGCCAACACAATTGTGAATATCAGTTTTAATTTGTTTCAATTCAAGTTCAGCCTTTCTTTTTTTGTTTCGTTCATCCTTTAGATCTTTTTGCAAGGCGCCCAGCTTAGCATCCTTTTCTTTGTTAATCAAATCCAGCTGATTGTTTTGCTTGTTAAATCGTTCTAGTTCGGACTCCATTTTAGTCTTTTCCTCTTTTAGGTCTTTGATTTCCATTTCTCTAGGCTCGACCATTTTCTTTTGCTCTTTTATCTTGTAGTCTAGAACAAACTTGAACTTTTCCAATTCTTGATTCTTTTTTTTCAGGTCATAAATTCTCTTCTCTTTATCTTGAATTGTATCGTCTCGTTCCTGTATCTCTTTTTTAGAACTTTCAATGTCTTTCTTCAAACTATTGATCATGTTGTTAGCTTTTTGCAAACTCTCATTCAAACCTTCGATTTTTTTCTTGTACTCTTCAACATCCAAAACAAGTTTGCTGTTCTAAAAAAAATCATTTTTTACAAAATTTTTAATTAAAATAAAAAATTTATTTATTTTTTTATTCAAACAAACAAAGAATAATTATAACTGGGATCATCATCCTTCACTATTTCTTTGATTATTAATTGATCACATGAAAAAAAATTAATCAAAAATGAAATCAGATATAATTAGAGCTTAAGTTCACAATGAAGACCCATTAATTGATTCATTTATGGTATTTCCTCTCTAAGCTTCCCATTTTAAAATGAGATACGAGTAGATTTGATTAAACTCTACTTCTATCAAATGAAAAGTGTTAATGCATACAAAATATATCTTCATGGACAAGAGTCGAATACATTTTTTATCAAAAAATTATCTATTTATTTGAATTAATTCAAAGCTCCATGTGCTGAAATATGTAAAAAGTGTAAAAACATCTATCTTTTAAATTTTTAGAAAGCTTGCTTAATTATCAGCAATTAATTTTTGCCAAATTAATAATCATGCAACAACAAAAAAAATTAATTTATTTATCGAATGGTACAAAAAATTTCAATAATTTTTTTTTCATCAAAAAATATCTAAAATATATATTCATGCAAAAAAAAAACATTTTCTAACATAAGAAAAATTTTTCAATATTTAAAAAAAAATTGCTTTCAAAGAACAAAACAATTGTTGAATCATTTGAGCACCCAGTTAAGACTAAACTGGCTCAAATAGAGGTTTTGTGAAATTTAGTACAATAGAATTCAACAAAATTTTAAAAATTCTCGTTTATTTTTTTTTTAAAGATCAAAAGCAAGTTCTTTAAATAGAAATTTACTCTAAATTGATAAATAGCTTCGTGATCAAGAGATTAATGCTGAAATTCACTACATTCAAGCTTTCTATTCACAATAATAAAAATTTAAATTTTTCAAGTTTTAATTTAATTTTATTTTTTAAATAAATTAAATTTTTATACAATTTGAATAAATAAATAGATGAAGTGTTTATCGGTCTATTAGACGAGGGCACTAGCCTGTTGATTTGCTTTGAAATTGAAAAAAAAGACATGCTGTAACATTCTGGTTTGTAGTATTAGTATAGAAGAAAATAAACGAAAAGTTAGAGTTTTAGTTTAACAAATAGATGTAAATGTATTTTTAGCAAAGTCGTAAATAGTTAGTAAATAAAGTTTGGCTATTGTTTTGTGCTAATCCGAGTTCCAAACGTCGATTAGACTGGTGCTTTTGTAGATAGTGTAAATTTATAAATGTGGATGATGATATAGTTTTGATTAAGGAGAAAGTCTAATTTTGCTCTTGTGATTGCTACACCACACATTCATTGTTGCATTATTAAGATCATTCTGTTATAACTGTGTAAATTTAGGATAATTTAAATTTGTTTTCTATTTTTTTATTTAGTACCAAATTTCACATAACCACCAAATAGATTTTAGTTTTAAAAATTTTATTTTTATAAAAAGTAGTGTGGTAGAATGGCAAAAGACTGATAGGTAATTTAGAAAAAAAAAAAAAAAATTTTGTTAAATTTTTTTCTCGATTATTATAAACCAAAATAAAAAAATAAAAAAAAAAACTTACTTTGTTTTTATAATTTTTAGCTTCGGACAAATTTTTTTCATTTATTTCAACTTGTTCTTTAAGGCGCTTCTCATACTTTGTTTTCATGTCAATAATTTCGGTGTCACAATCTTCTTCTATTTGTCGTTTGGTCTCCTCGTACTCTTTGGATTGTTGATTTATTTCTTCTTTAAATTTTTCTATTTGAATATTAAGCTTATGAATGACGTTCTCATAATGCTCTTGCATCTCGTTGATGGCCTTCTCCTTGCTTTGCTCCATTTCGGTCAATTGTCTTTCATAGTCCTCCTGTATTTTTTGCGTCTTTGTCTGCAAGTCCTGAAATTTATCATATTCCATCATAAGCTTTTGGTTGTTAGTGCTCTCCAAGTCCTGCAGCTCTTTGTTGTGCTTTTCGTATATATTGGCCATCTCTTGTTCATGCTTGGTGTCCGATCTTTCTTTTTCAGCTTTGAGCACTTGATTTTTAGTCTTTAGCGATTCCATTTCTTGAATAAACTTTTCAGTCAATTCTTTTATTTTGTCCGCATTGCTCATTTCCTTTAGTCTCATTTGATACTCGTTTTCGGTCTTTAGTTCGTTGACACGATTTCTTAGATCGTTCATGAGCTGATTTTTTTCCTCAAGATCCGTTTTGGTGATCAAAATCTCCTCGGCCCAGCCGATATCCTTATCGCGTTTGGCGCCGCGTCCCTCTTTGTCCTGAATCTTCCACAAAATGATAGTTCCATCCTCACTCGAACTGATGGCATATTCGTCATTCCATGACACTTTCATCCGAGTTATTGATCTAGTGTGACCGATGTGCTCCTGAAACTCGGTCGGCTTGGTCAACGGAAACTTGTAGCTTCTTAGCGCACCTTTGTTCGTGCCCACAAAAAGCATGCGGCCAGATCTAGACAAAGCAACAGTCATCGGAATTACATCGTCTTCTTCCACATCTATTTCTCTCAAAATCTAAATTTTTTTAAATAAAATTAGTTTTTAAATGTCTAATAAAAATGTTTAAAATATTTAATTTTTAAATAGGCAGGCAGTTTAAGTAATGATCGTAGTAAAAGCAATTATAGATTTTTTTTTATTTGAATACCTCATAGACCCGATTAGACGAGTAATTTGACTCGTTTAGATAATCAAACTAGGAAAAGTCTAAAATTTGTTCATTTGAATTAATGATAAAAAAGAGTATACCTGTGAGTCGGATATTTCTTTAAGCTTACGGTCTGAACCGACAGCGTAAATATTTTTCGCATCTTGACTTATACCAACACTTGTGTAACTACAATTTTTCAGTACATATTCTCCTGTTCTTTTGCCAGTTATTGTGTCCCATTCATACACAGCTAAAAGTAGATTTTTTACAAATTTTTTCTCACAAAATTTATTTATTAATTTAAACATGATTTAAAAATTTAATATTTAATTAAATTAAATTAATTAATTAATAGCTTCATTAAAACTTTTGTAAAACAAACAAATTTTTAAAATTAAATTTTTAATTTTTTTTATTTTATTCAACTTTATTTTGATTTTAATTTTCATTTTTGTAATAACCATGTTTAACTTTGGTTAGTTGAAATGGAATCTGAAAAATAGGAATTGTGTTGTATATATATAATGTAATAAATTTAAATTAGGGTCTCATTGTTCACCACAAACAAATATCTGTTTAACATGATGAAAAATTTTTCGTCACAAAATTTTTAACATCAATTTTTAAATTTAAATGTAAAAAAAAAATATTTGTCAAGTACATTTTGAATCTATTTGAAAAGTATTGGTAAACTAGCATTTAGTATTAAATTTAAAAATGAAATTCAAAGTTAAATTAAACTGGTGAAAAATAAGTAATTTTAGTTAATGAATAAACACACGCCTAAAATAAACCTAACAAATAATGAGCTAATACATTAAAAAATGTAAAAATTGATCTTATCAATAGGTTGAGAAAATATTTTTTAATTATTATTTATTTCCTAAATTTATATAACATGTTAACTATGTTACCATTAAAACTATTTAGATTAAATTAAAGATTAATTATAAAATCTAAAGATAAACTATTTGAATTGATCATCAACTTCATGATGCCTTTAAATAATTAAAATTTTGAAGAACTTGAACATTCATCTCTTGAACACAAAGGAATTTATTAATTTTTTCTTACTAGCAATTATTCACAAATTAGAATTAGTTTATGTCTTTTCTAAAAGTGAAAATAAAAACCGAACCTGAGGAATAGAACTTTTTTCAAGTCAAATGACAATGAATAAAGCAATCTTTAATCAAAATTTAATTTTTGTTTTAATGTAGCAAATTGTCTAAAAAAGAAAAATTTTTGTTCGATTTGTATTAGAATTTCACAATAAACCATGTCTTTGGTGAGATTTTTTTTTCTAAATTTCTAATTACTTACCTCCGTCCATTCCGCACGAAATCAATTTTGTGTCATCATAGCTCCACAAAATTTGCTTTACTTTTCCATTATGTCCTTTTAAATTCGATATATTCTCAAAAGTAGTTGTTGAATATATTTGAATGACATTTCCATGCACTGCGGCAAACAAGTGACCACCATTTGAAAAGGCACACTAAATTTTTATTGATTTGAAATTCTAAGAAAATTTTTGTTTCAAAAATTTTTCTTACTTCTCTGCATCCTCTGATAGTAAACTCTTTAAATTGTTTAATATCATCTATTAGAATGTTCATTAGCCTAAGCTTGTCCGAAAATCCGACTAGAACATAGAGTCCGGACGGATGTAAGGCTATGCTGTATGCTTCTTCGGAAAATTCTCTATAAATTTCCAAATCGCCACTCTCAAAATTCCAAATTCTTACTGATTTATCACTGCTGCACGTGGCTATAATGGGCTTTCTGATGCAAACATCAACTCCTGTCACAGAACCATGGTGATTACTGTGACGCATATACTTGAACTCAGCATGTTCACTCTTTCCAATATCAATATTTGAAAATATCAATTGATAAATTTGCTGCCAGTCAGTCACTACCAAAAGTGTTTCTTCCGAAGGACTAATGCACATGGACAATATGATTTGCTCTTCAGTCCTGGTCGGATCATTGCTCGCCTGATCTGACGGTATTTTAAGTTCTCTTATTTTTTTGTAAAATTCTTTGTCATCATTTTTCTCGTATAGAAACGCTCTGCCGCGTCCACATGAAGCTATAAAGCCTTTTGAGTAGTGTATGATGGAATTAACCGAGTGATTATCGGGTAGCACTGCTTGTTTTGTTTCTTCATTAGATGTGTTGCCAGGCGATGCTACTATTTCTCTTTCTTTAATGTCATAGAGTTTATACTCCATTAAAATTTCGCAATTTTGAACTAAGAAAAGCTCGGCTCGGTCATTGCCAGCAATTAGTTTTTCCTCATTTAGCCATGTGTGAGACACAAAATTGTGACTTTCTTGCTTCAGTGAAGCTATGTTCTTCAATATACCGTCTGCATAGCGATACATTTTTAAAATTGAATTTCCCACTGCACAAATTTGAGAATTGTCTTGTGGATTAAATGAGATCTTGGATAGAAAATATATTTAGAAATTTATTTTTATTTCTATTATTTAAATTTTTTTAAGGGGAATAAAATTGTTTGAAAAATTTTTTATTTTTTTATTACTTGTGTGACAGTGGCATTTGTTTGTGAATTGGCAGTGACTTTGGCAAAGGCCATTATTTTTGATTTTTCCCACGACCAATAGTACAAAGTCCAATCGGGCGATCCGGTCTGTGTTATCAAATGTTTGCTGTCCGGAGAAAAAGCTATGCTAACAATTTCAGTTGAGTTTGTTTCATTTATGGTCAACGCTTTTCGTTTTCTTAGCGTATGCAAATCGTAAATGGTAATTAGTGGCTTGTTGGCTATTTTTTCCGCAACAGCGATATATCTTTTATTTTGACTAACACACATGGTAGTGAGCACTGAATTGTCTGCATTTGGAATAAATTTTTGGGTTTTTTGATCAATATTGTAGACAATGATGTTCGATCCAGCCGGATAGACAATTGTTTGCTCGTCTTGATAGAATATACAATTGCTAATTTGGCCACGCAAGCCAATCACTTGCTTAACTTGTGCTATACCAATAGACATTTTGGTATAAGTCCTGCAATAAGGATAGTAAAATTATATTTCTTTAAATTTTTTATGTTGATAAAAGCTTTAATTATTAGCAATAAGTGTATGTTGTTGTTTTTTTCTTGATTTGTTCAGTTTTATCGCGTTGCCTAGCAACAGTTGCTTACCTTCGTCTATGGTTATTCAATTTTTTTCTATTGTTACGTCAAAAAAGCAGTACTAATTTGATCTGGCCAAACGAAATTAGAGTCGCCAAGTTAGGTCTTTTCTAATTTTTTTTAAAAACAAATAATAAATTTAATAAAATGTTTGGATTTGGATAAATGATAAAATTTCATTAATTAAGTTCAAAAATTGTATTCAATTGATATTGATTGTATTCATTTGACTATCAAATTTTTTAATCAAAATTGAAATATTTACAAAATTGCAAATTTTTTTAGACTTGTATCACTAGTATTATTTTTGATTATGTAATTTTTTTAAATATATAAAAAAAATGTTGCTACTATTTTTTCACCCGACAGACCTTTTTTCACTAGCATCACATATTGGACGTTGATCATTAACAGCAGCACTTAATGGCTGCAAACTAGGCAACACATTGAGGCATGCATTATTTTCAGTTTTTTTTTGTTTTTTATTTGTTTAATTAAATTTTTTTTTTTTGCTAAAATGACTTTTTTTGTGTCTCTTGTGCAAAAACAAATACATTTTTTGCTACCACTAAACATTATTTAATGATAAAACTAAAATCAATAGATCTCACAGCTAATTCAAATTACTTTGTTGTTATAGTTATTTATAGTTATTACATATTAAATTAAAAAAAAAAGTGTACATATATATTGAGCTGTTTCCATGGAAACCAATTTTCTTAAGCTTTAAAATTTTTTCAATTTACTAAAAAAATCTGAATTAGACTTTCCAATATTACGGCATCACAGATTTATAAAAAAAATTGAAACTTTTTTTCGTTCTTTTCTGCTTGTTTAACTGAAATAAAGAATAAAAGCTAAAATGGCTATGACTGGAATCAGTGATGCTATGACAACCAATTTGCCTAAAAAACCAGCGGTCAAATTCAATCCAGCTGATTGGCACACAAACAAACATTCGATATCAACCGATGCCGAACGATCACGCAACGTATCGTTCCAAGTGAGACAAGAGGGCAGATTTTTGAACAACGAAACAGACAATCAAACATGGTGGGACACGCATGACAACAATGTGAGACTTGGCGACCGTTTGGACGAAATCGAAGAGTGGAGACAAATACTGAGATATGAAATAGAGGACATTGACCGTGAGCTCGAAGCCATTCGAGTCACCAAAAACCAATGCGAAAACAAGCTTAACGACATGAAAATACCTTTGGACGTGAATATTGAAAATCACGTGACCAGAGAGGGAAGACTGGGCGTCGACTTGGTCAGAGACGAGCCGGAGAGTGAGCTTACCAAAGAGACTAAGGTTATTGATGCAATAAAAAGAAATTTGCATCAAAAATGTCAAGAGTCGTTCGCTCAAATCGAACGTTTACAAGAGTGTCGTCAGCAATTGCTCAACGATCTCAATGACAAGAACTCGTCGCACGCCATCGACGAGGAAAACCTGGCCATGGACAAGCACTCGTCGGCTATTTCTTTCAAGCCGAATCCACTGCGCGTTCCCAAAGGATCTGTCACCCCTCAGCAATGGATCGCTTTCAGCAAGTACAACAAAGACAGAGCTGACGCTGAAATGGAATCATCCAAGCGTCTAAGAGAAAACATTCAACAATTGATCGCTCAATCTTCGTCCGATTTGGACTCGCAAAAGAATGCAACCGAATTTGCCATGAGAAAGAGAATACATGAGACTGAGAACGCTCTAGACGAGCTCAAGTGGCAGAAGAAAAACACCGAAAAAGAAATCGCCCAAGTCGAGGACGATATTGACAAATTGGAAAAGGCTATACGCGATAAAGATCCTGTTATGAAATTAGCTCATACTAGACTAGAGAACCGCACATACAGACCTGGTGTTGAATTGGTACGTGACGAAGTTCAATATGGTTTAGTTGATGAAGTAAAACAAATAGAAGCTTCTCAAAAAGCTTTGCAGGAAAAATGCAAACAAGCAAAGTAATTTAAAAAACAATAATTTTAAAAAAATTTTAAAAAATTTATTTTTAAAAAAATAATAAATAAAATTTGTGTTAAAGACATGCTTGGAATATATTGCAAGAGCAATTGAGACGCATTGATGAAGATATTGCGCTGAAGGAGAATTCGCTTCAATTGGAAAAAAGGGCGCTTGGTACCCGAAGACGATTGAATACTGTATATAGACCAGAGACTGAGACGGACAAGAATTTGATTGTGACCGGCGTGGACAAGACTGGCTTAAGCAAAGTGCTCGGTCTCAAATATGCTTAAATCAATTATATTATTTTCAAATAAATTTAATTAAACTAAAATATTTTTATTTTATTTTTTTTATTTTATAATTTTAATAAAAAAAATTAAAAAAAAAAATTCAAATATTTTTCAGTGACGTTGTATCCAATCTTTCTCATAATAATTTTCTGGGGAAAAAAATTTTCAATTGTTCAAAATAAGTTTATGTGGTATTTACTTCAGATGAGCATAGAAAAATACTATGAGAAAATTTATTAGCTCAATTTAAATTAAAAAATTTCCTCGTTTCATTCTACAATACCTTAAATATATAGAATACATTAACGAAAACATATGCAGTCTATGTGCATTAAAAAGTCAAAAATTTTGATTTTTCTTTCAAGGGTTTAAGGGTTTAATAGATAATTAATAAAATAAATTTCAGCACTTGAGAGAATATTTTTTTACAATTAAATTTTTTTTTTTTAATAATTGGTTTCTTGAAATAAAAATTTGAATAAATACAACTGAGTCAACTGTATTTGACATTACATATTGAACTTGAGCTTCTTCTTTAATTCAACTTAGATAGTTAATTTTAACACAGACTAATTATTTACATTATTCATGCAAAAAAAATGTGATAAATTTTTTGAGATAAATTAGAACAAAAAAATTTTGCTGACTTAAAAATGCTCAATTAAAATAAATATCTAGAAACAAAATAAAAGAAAAATTTCAAGAGTTGGAATTTTATGGGTTATGAAGTCTAATTAATAATTCTAATAAATTTCAATAGCATTTTAGTAATTTTTAATTTTTTAGATCCTCTAAATATCTGCTTTAATGTTTTAGAAGAAAATTAAACGTGGACCTAATAAGATTTACACGTTTGGTTTGTTCATAAGGCTTTCGTTTAAACGAGAGTATTTTACCATATTTAAATAAATAGCATTTAGAAGGTTTGCGAATCATTTAAAAGTCTGCTTGTTGATGTTATCTTGAAATTGATTGACGTTCATAGAAAGATAATTAAGAAGATTTATTTTAAAAATTCAAAAGTAAAAATTTCTAAATAAGTAAAGTTATCCAACTCTTTTGGATTCTTTTTTGAATAAATCAATTAATTTTTTTTCTTGATCAAAAGTTATTTGATTTAAAGATTCATTCAGAAATTGTTTGTCTTTTAAATTTAATGATTATTCGAAATTGTTTCAGAATTTTAAATTAAAAATGCCTGCACATTTTTATCATTTCATTTTTAGTTTGTTTTTAATAAGCTTATCAGCATATCCTTATGATTCCAAGCTAAGCTAATTCTAATTCATCAACGCCACGTTTAAGATACATACTTCAAAATAATATACTAAAATATTTTTGAAATTATTCGTTTTACTGTTAATAATAAATTCTTCAAAGAACTGAATGCACCATTGATTAAGATTAAGTAATTTTTTTTAAAGAGGATTTAGAAGTGATATGTTTATTGACATATATTGCCAATTAATTTATTTTATATATGAGCAATTTACAAAAAATATTTTAAAACAAACTAGCATTAATAGATTTCTGCTTATTTTGATTTAAATCAAAGGAAATTTTTTTTCGTACGTTTTAATTAATATTTAAATAAGATTAAAAACACTGCTGTTTGTGGTAACTAAATTTCTCTTTTTTGTTTTTTTGCCAGCCAAATTATAATAATGATTTTTTTTAAATTTAAACCATATGCATGCTACAATTTTTAATTTTTAAGCATCACTTTTTTTTTTAATTTAGATCAATAAACTGGTAAATTGAATTATTAACTTTTATAGAATTAATTGAACTTGATTTGATGAAGGCAAAGTAAAATTTTTGATTAATTTTCAAATAGCTCTTTTTGCTCAAAAGAATTTTAAATGCAATATTTCATTGCACTGCAATTTACACACTTTAATAAATTTTAAAGCTTTTAGATTTCAATTTCAAAAATTGGGTATTTTAATTTTTGAGAAAAAAGAGCAAATTAAATATTGATCAAAAATTTAATTTTTAGATTTTCTTTAGATAGCTTCAAGGTAAGGTAAAATTAGCAAATTAACCAAACTAAACAACTATTGACATAAAAATTGTGTATAATTTAAAGAATTCTAGAGAGCTTTGGCTTTTTTATTTGTTTTTGAGAAAAAAAATATTTTTTATTATTTTTAGATGAAATATGCTTAGTTTAAAAAATAGAATAAGTTTACAATTTATTAAAAAAGTCAAATTTTCTTTATAAAATTTTCAATCATTTTTTATTTAAAAATTAAACTATAACAAAGTTTCTCATTTTTTCTTTAACATATACGGCTTCCTTTTCTTTCCCCTTCAAAAATTTTAATAATTGATAAATCAATTGAGCAAAAATAAAATAAAGTAACTAAAATGAACAGCTAAATTTACTTAATTTTAAAAATTAAAATATACTAAATAGGTCGTACTGATACATTGATAATTACAAAAATTATCTACAAAACCTGGATACTAATGAACAAAAATGTGCTATTTTGATCTCAAATTACGCACAAAAAATACAAAAGAAATTTTGACTAATACGCCTATTAATAAATGATAATTGATTTTTTTTTATTAATGATTTTTCAATTAAAAAAATTAATAATTTTCCAAAATAATTTTAATTGAGAGAATTGAGATCAGTTTTTTTTTTAAAATAGTCAAAGGAGAAAATTTCTAAAAAGGAAAAAATTCTTGATAATTCAATAAGGTTATTATTTGTTTAATTTGATTATAAAAATTCTCAATCTAATTTTACAACAAGCAACAGTTTTTTTTATATTTAGATAATAAAGATAAAAATGAAAAGTGGAATTTTATTTTTGACAAATCCTACACACTATTTTTAGATGATTATTAAGTCCGATTTTTTAGATTTATGAAGAATTACAATCATGTCAGCTTTTAATTAAAAATATTTTGTTAATAGCTTTTAATTCAAATTTTGCTCTAATCTATTTAAATCTTAATATCTTCATAAAAGCGTTAAAAATATCTAAATTGTCAATAGCAATTATTTAACTAATATCAAGTCATTTTTTTTCTAATTCATTTTTTTTCTTCATCTAAAGATTTATCATAAAAATGAGACACTTTAAAACGGCATTTAAAATTTAAACTATTTATTTTTTATCACTGAATTTTTTTTTAATTCTGTCTGAGTTCAATTTGAAATTTAATTTATTACTAATCATAAATGCTTGTTGTTTACTTAGATATAATTTTTTTTTTACTTTAAGCAAAGTGATGCATGTCAGCACCAAAGCAAACTTATGGCATGATTAAAAAAAGAGCAAATATAATAAGATTTTTTTTGCGTGTTTGTTGAGTTAGATCAAAATTTATTTATTTTTAATGAATATTTAATAAAAATAAAATTTTAAATTCGTGACAAATAAAGCAAAAAATTTTATGATTAAATGTTGATGTTTGATACTTGCCTAGAACTCGATCTTTATTTTGCATGAAATGGATCGCATCAATTAAAAAGCAGTCCTTTAACTAAAAGCATTCACTAATCTCCTAGTTGCTATTTTGAAATTTCAATTACAGCTTAATCTGTATAGCCTTATCAGAAATGTGGCATTCAAACATAAAGAGATTAGTTAAATCCGTCATAGGAAAATCTCTAAAGCAAATTAGTTTAGTTAGCGCCATTAGAAATTCCAAGTTAGATATTAATCTAGATAGAAAAAAAAATTCTTGTTAAAATCAATAAATTTTTTTAATGAATTCAGCATTTTTTGGTCCATGTTTTATTTAAAAATTGTGTGCCTAAGGCAGCATAGTCATAGGAAAAATACAATCAAATTCTTTTTTTTTAATTAAGAGTATTTTAGATAAACATTCTAAAATTTATATCAATTAATTTCTGATTCTTATTACTATTAAATTACTTATTTGAAATTAATATTTCCTTCAGACTTATTAATTGCATGCTTTCTGCTGATCAGATTTGGCTTGCGTATATTTAGACAATTTTAATTATACTTTTTCAAATCATTCGAAAATTTTTCTTTATAATTCTAACCAAAATCCAAGAATTTGAATTAAAATAAAAGATGGTTTATTTAGAGTTGTGTTCTTGGGGGACAAAAAAAGTGCTTTTGAATCTAAACGAATTAAATGTCACTAGAGCTTTTTTATTTCAATAGATAGCATTTTTTCAAAATTAAATCAAGTAAAAAAAGATAAATTATTTTAAAAGAATAAGCTTATTAGGACATGATAATTTTTTAATTTAATTAATTTAATACAAAACGTGCTAGAAAATTGCTAGTTATTTTTGTTAAATCAGTCTGAAAATTTAATAACGCATTTTTGCTATTGAATGCAAATGAATATATCTTAATAAAAAATTTAAAAAATAATAGATGATCAAATTTTCGAAAAGAAATTGTTTGATTATAAAAATTCAAAGTTAAAGCATACAAATGGACATGTCAAATAGTACACTATCGTTTCCGATTATATTCGGCTACTATCTACAATTGTCGTCTGCTTCCTCGTCAATGTTTTCTCAAATCGACACACAAGATCTGTTCCTCAAACATCAACAATATGACATGATCGATCAATTGTCAGACAAAATACTTAACATCAATCAGACTCGATCCAATCAGCCATTGGCCAAAGCAAAGCATACAGAGAAAATTTTAATCTACACTTTTTTGTTTGTTATAGCCAGCATTGGAAATTCGACTTCGTTTGTCGCACTTTTGTTCATGAACAAATCTGCAAACAAAA
Organism: Brachionus koreanus; assembly: GCA_016987375.1. Taxonomy (NCBI): domain Eukaryota; kingdom Metazoa; phylum Rotifera; class Eurotatoria; order Ploima; family Brachionidae; genus Brachionus; species Brachionus koreanus. The sequence continues at coordinate 96,442 of PJRA01000444.1, read as the reverse complement.
ATTTTAAAAATTCTCGTTCCAGAATTCGTCTATTGCTGATGAATTTGTGCATAGCAGATCTAATGGTCACATTTATTCACTTACCACTTGAAATTATCTGGGCCTATACAGACAGTTGGCAAGCTGGTGAAATCATGTGCAAATTAATGATGTTTCTAAGAACATTTGGACACTATTTATCCTCTTTTGTTATTATAACCATTTCAATAGGTATTTAAATAAGAATAAATTGTTTAAAATATATTTTTTTTTCTAAATTTAACTTAAGACCGGTTCTATGTGATTGTTAAACCTTTGGAGCTTGAAAAAGTCTATACGCTGAACAAAATTTTGTTGACTGTGTCATGGATAATGAGTTTTTTGTCCAGTCTGCCTCAAATGTTTCTATTCGAATTGTTGTCTCATCCGCAAGATCCAACATTTAGACAATGTGTCACTTTTGGCAAATTAAACACTCAATTTAAAAAGCTAATTTACAGCTTGTATCACTTTATTGGTTGTTATGGTGCACCATTGTTGATAATGTGTTTTTGTTACTTTAAAATATTTTCCACAATCGCCACTCATACAAAGTCAAATCGCTACAATGTAAATGGGCACTATTCAAATCAATTTCACTTTATGAATTCGCACACCAAGTCCAAAGCTGAAATTCAGCGCTATCTTAGATACAGGTACCGTGGTCGTAATTATCAGTCGTACAATCGTGCCTTTAACAAATGCAATATACACGACTATGGTCATTACAGAATGCATGCTAATTCAGAAACATTTCGCAGGACAAACAACAACACTTTTATGAAAGCCAAGTACAGAACTCTAAAATTAAGTGCTTTAATTGGTAATTTTTGTTTTTAGTTAAAAAAAAAAATTAAATTTTTTCTAAAAATTTATTTATTAATTTTTGTTTCTTTTCTTAAGTCTTAGCCTATTTGTTTTCTTGGACACCTTATTATTTGTGCCTTTTGTGGGCCATAGTCGACCCGAATGCATTCAATACACCGCTGAATAAAAAAATTAAAAATTATCTGTTCACATTTGCCGTATCGAACAGTTGTCTAAATCCTTACATTTACGGAATTTTTTTAAACAAGCTCTATCGATTTTTGCCGTGTCTTAAACAACACAAAGAACACAAACCGTTAACAAAGTCATAGGAAATTATTCAATTTTTATATATTCATTTAATTGCTCAAGAATAAATATCTGACAATTGATGTTTTCGATTTTATTTTTATTTGAAATTTAATTTTAAATTTGTTGTCAATAAAATCAGGTGTGTTTTTTTTTCAATTTAGACTAAATCGAGCTTGCTAAATTTATCAGACAGTTATTTCCTTTATCAATAATTTTATTTTAGGATATTTCGGAAATTTAGCCTTTTTTAGATTCAATTTTTTTTTCAAATATGACAAATGATGTTTTTCTAATTTGATTTTGACTCTATTGATTAATTTCAAGGCATAATTTATTTTATCAAATATCAATTGGTGCATCTCTGTCAAAATTGTAATTCTACTTCTTGAAAAAAAAACCCTTATCTTCTTCTTTTTTCCTATTTTTAGCCTTACGCAATGCGTATCTCTCAAATATCTTGAAATGTTCAATTTATTGATAAAAAAGATTTTTCTATTAATAAAGCTTTGAAATTTACACAAAGAAAATTTAGAATTTTACGATGAAAAGTAGCAGCACATCTAAAATACATTTGATAAAATTTTAAATATGAAATTTGATCAAATTAAACTGATTTTTTTAATTGAACTAAAAATATTTAGATTTTAATTTTTATTTCCGGAATTTAAAAATCAAAGCTTTTAATCTCAAATAATTAAAATAAATTTTGCTTAAATTTAGAAATAATTAAGAGATTTATTTACACGCATATGCTTTTCTGTAATGTGTTAATCTAAAATTATTATTTTTGAGACTTAATTTTACAATAAATCTCTCATTTTCAATTTCTAGATGATTTAATTGACTTATTTTCCCATTACTTTTAAAGCTATAAATTAATTTTTTAAATTGGTTTTTACTTGATTGTTAATCGTTGTTCCAAACAAAATTTTTGCAAAATTGTCTAGCTGCGATTAATTAAAATATATAAAAAAGTGAAAAAACATTCATTTGGATGGGTGAATAAAAAAATATTAGAATTGAAGAAATTTTTCTAATTTTGATTAAAAAAAATGAGAAAAAAACAATCAAATTTCTTTTAAAAAATTAACCTTTACTCCCTGTCGAATATTAAGCATAGTTCAAAATTCTTATTTGTGGAACAAGTTTCGTTGCTCTTCTTTGTACTTGTTCAAGTTTAAGTATATCCTTCTTTAAATAAGGATTCCAGGCAGGTGCACAGTATTCTAGATGCGGTCTAACATATGTTTTATAAAGCTGCA